>JAWPHD010013273.1:0-69473 GCA_037043455.1 Cyrtodaria siliqua
CGACGAGCCAGTTTTGGGGTTTTGTCTGACTGGTTAAAGACGTTTATGTTGTGTCTACAGAGTTTGGATTCTCAAAATATGTCAGTTATAAATATACCTCGTCGACAGTAGGTTTAGGAATGGTGTTAATATGTTGTAAATTTGGCTGTTGTTGGAGGGATACCAATACCGCTTGAGGGGGTGAATGTAAAACTATTGTAAATATATTTAACCCTTAGCCTGCTAAGGGCGACTACAATGGCCCTTGCATCCATTGTAAACCTAGATCAGGCTATGAGTAACCCCTTTGTAACATAAATGGAATGGTCTAAATTTATAGAAAGGACAGTCAATTATATAGTCATAGCGGGCTAAGGGTTAAATGGAAGACTAAGGTACAATAGTTTTGCACTGAGCCCTTGAAGTCACGTGCGCACCAACATCCGGTATGCAGGAAAACATGCATACGTTAGCAGCTGGCGGCATCAACGCACAATATGTCTCTGATATGCAAGAAAAAAAGCTATCATGGGTATTCTCGGTTAAGATTTGGAATTCCAACCCTCGGTATAAGTGTTTTAATCGGAACCTCGGTTCCGATAAAAACACTTATGCCGAGGGTTGGAATTCCCTATCTTCACCGGATACCCATTAAAGATTCTTATAATCATTTCCAGTAATCTTCTTTCATCTCCATTATTGTCACTGTTTGCTCAACACCATTCCGCATTGTAAACCTTCGCCTCTCACTGCGGGTTCGAATCCCACTGGGAGCTCTACTTGTAAGTGATGAAGTGTCGATTCTTAGGTGTACAGTACTGGTTTACCCAGGAAAAGTATGTGATCTGCCTCCACCACAAAAATCGATGGTCATATATAACCTTACATGGGTTGAAAATGACGTAAACACCATACAAACAAAACATTCCAACCCACCATAGGCTTATCTGTGATGGTTGTTAAACACCACTCATTCATTCTTTAGTATTAGTCTTAGTTTCAAGCCATCGTAATTTAAACACTTCAGAAATGTATATTGAATGTTACAATAGGTTTGTAAGAAAGGAAAAGAAGGTATTCTTAAAGGGAAGCATGGCAATCTTGAAGTATTTATCAAGGATTGATTTATTAATCCATTATGATTTTGAGTTTTATAAACATTTTACATTTTTAACAAAGTAAAAAGAAACGCTTAATAAAAAAATTGCCTATTCTACACTATTATATACACCTAATTCCACGTAATATTCCAGAGATATCTCAACATGTTTTGTACAAAAAGGGGCTACATCTAATTACAGAAGGACAACTCTGTCATGTTACAAGTAGACCTTTTAATCAAAGTATACTTTGTTACACGAAATTCATAAATGTTGAAGTTCCGCTTGAAAAAGTCAAGCCATTTCAGTATTGTATTTAATGTTAAGAGACTGCAATGTTTAAAGCCTAAGTTTGCTCACCTGCTGGAGCCAAATGCCCATTCTGTCAATAATCAAACTTTAAAGCTGTAACCATTGGTGTGTTCGGTGCTGTTAAAAACTTTCCGAAAGGACAGGCCTAATGTCGCCCTGTACCATTCGATTATAAAACATACAATATATGGCGGAAATACCCATTATGCGTTCTTTTTCTTTTCAGTATATTTAAATAATAGGTAATAAAATCTTTCGTTTTTCTATCGTAAGTTTAAATATATTATTGGTGCAACGTAATAAACCATTTGTAACGTGCAAAAAAAATTTGCTTTGAACTTTTCAAATAATTGTTTTTAATGATTCTCGAATTTGCAAGTTGTAGAAAAACCAAACGGATGCCGTGAGTTTTATTTGTTTGTTTGTTTGAATGGTAAGTTTTAAAAAAATTAAAATATGCCACATGTGCCTTTAATCCAGATTTTCCCTATTAGGCATGATAAGGATACAAAATGTGTGATTGCAGGACCAGCTACCTTCAGTAATAAGCAGTGTGTTACTGAGACTGAGGAAGTCCACGGTAGTCAACTGTCCAACTAAATGGCTGGAGTGGAAGGAGGATGTGACCGCGGGAGGAGCAGCCCAGCTATGAACAGGTATCTGTCACGCAGATTGCACTTTTCAACTAATAAAGGGGAGACCTGAACATTTTTGTTTTATTCGGCAGTGGCGGATAATGCAAAAAAATGGAATGTATTTATTAATTTTAAGGTTATCTGACGTCATGAAGAAAAAACAATACACAGATTCTTTTTCTCAGTCCCTAGTATTTTCTATATATAGAGAAATATAGCTGCTAATTCTTTATATAGAGCAGAGATACCCTCTAATTCTTTATATAGAGTGAATATACCACAAAATGCTTTATATAGAGTGAATATACCCCAAATTCTTCATATAGAGAGAATATACCCCAAATTCTTCGTATAGAGAGAATATACACCAAATTCTTCATATAGAGAGAATATACCCCAAATTCTTCATATAGAGAGAATATACCCCAAATTCTTCATATATAGAGAATATACCCCAAATTATTCATATAGAGTGAATATACGCGAAATTACTCATATAGAGAGAATATACCCCAAATTCTTCATATAGAGAGAATGTACCCAAATTATTCATATAGAGTGAACATACCCCAAATTATTCATATAGAGTGAATATACCCCAAATTCTTCATATAGAGAGAATATACCCCAATTCATATAGAGAGAATATACCCCAAATTCTTCATATAGAGAGAATATACCCCAAATTCTTCATATAGAGAGAATATACCCCATATACCCCAAATTCTTCATATAGAGAGAATATACCACCAAATTCTTCATATAGAGTGAATATACCCCAAATTCTTCATATAGAGAGAATATACCCCAAATTCTTCGTATAGAGAGAATATACCCAAATTCTTCATATAGAGAGAATATACCCCATATACCCCAAATTTTTCATATAGAGAGAATATACCCCCAAATTCTTCATATAGAGTGAATATACCCCAAATTTTTCATATAGAGAGAATATACCCCATATACCCCAAATTCTTCATATAGAGAGAATATACCCCAAATTATTCATATAGAGTGAATATACGCCAAATTATTCATATAGAGAGAATATACCCCAAATTCTTCATATAGAGAGAATATACCCAAAGTATTCATATAGAGTGAATATACCCCAAATTCTTCATATATAGAGAATATACCCCATATACCCCAAATTCTTCATATAGAGAGACTATACCCCAAATTCTTCATATAGAAAGAATATACCCCAAATTCTTCATATAGAGAGAATATACCCCAAATTCTTCATATATAGAGAATATACCCCAAATTCTTCATATAGAGTGAATATACCCAAAATTCTTCATACATAGAGAATATACCCCAAATTCTTCATATAGAGTGAATATACCCCAAGTTCTTCATATAGAGAGAATATACCACCAAATTCTTCATATAGAGAGAATATGCCCCAAATTCTTCATATAGAGTGAATATACCCCAAATTCTTCATATAGAGAGAATATACCACCAAATTCTTCATATGGAGAGAATATACCCCAAATTCTTCATATAGAGAGAATATACCCCCAAATTCTTCATACCACCAAATTCTTCATATAGAGTGAATATACCCCAAATTCTTCATCTAGAGAGAATATACCACCAAATTCTTCATATAGTGTGGATATACCACCAAATTCTTCATATAGAGAGACTATACCCCAAATTCTTCATATAGAGAGTTCTTCATATAGAGAGAATATACCCCCAACTTCTTCATATAGAGAGAATATACCCCCAAATTCTTCATCTAGAGAGAATATACCACCAAATTCTTCATATAGAGAGAATATACCACCAAATTCTTCATATGGAGAGAATATACCCCAAATTCTTCATATAGAGAGAATATACCCCCAAATTCTTCATACCACCAAATTCTTCATATAGACTGAATATACCCCAAATTCTTCATCTAGAGAGAATGTACCACCAAAATCTTCATATAGAGTGAATATACCACCAAATTCTTCATATAGAGAGAATATACCCCAAATTCTTCATATAGAGAGTTCTTCATATAGAGAGAATATACCCCCAAATGCGCCACATGGAAATATACCCCAAAATTCTCTATAGAGAATATACCACTTTATATAGAAGAGATTTTATCAAGACAATTTTGGAAGGTTAATCGGTTGTTTATAATGGCTTGACTTTGTTAAACTAGTTCAACAGGTTTGTACTCGTCAGTAACATAATGACTCGCAGTTTGAGTTCGCGTTATTTATACCTATGTTTGACGCTGGGGAAATTATTTGCCATAGGCATATTTTTGCTGTTACATAATGTACTTGCCGTTAGCGGCAAATTTTTGCCGTGGAGGCAAAATTTGTGTGATAATGTATCATGGGTAATTTTGTCAATGTTTTTGACAAGAAATGTTTAGTTGGATATATCATTAACATTTTATATTGACTATTCACTATCTCTGATTTAATTTCCAGAAGTCCTTCCACCAGTCAGCTCTGTCGACTGCTGTATTCTCACTGCTGTCAAGGGCAGACGACTCCCTCACCATGACTACTCCAGCCAACGTGAAACTGAATGCTCCACTGAAGAGCTACCAAAGGGAGCTAATCCAGCTGTCCCACGTTTCCCGCCATGTTTGGGCACATGTTACGACCTACAGTAGTGCTCAGAGACAAACTCAGTATGAATAATTTATGTTAGACTGAACTTGTTGAGGTTTTTGTTTTCACTTATAATATCACATAGTTTATATTTTCTTAACCGTCCTGATCAAGTCAACCTATCAGTTATAATTAAGTAAAATGTATGCAGTATACCGGTAGGCAATTTTTGTAACTTCCTGATTCACCATTTCTGCTTATATTACTTGCAAATTAATCGCAAATATGGCATTTTTTTTAATCTTGAAGGGTAAATAGGGTAAATATTCTCGTATAATTTAGTGATAAAGACAGAAAATCGTGAGATCTAAAGCAAACAATTTGGCAGTATCCAAAATGATCATTGACGAGTCCTGTCACCAGGAGCTACAATTAGTGATTTAGTAAAACAACATAAAATAGAGATACATTCATTAAGCAAAGTTTCAATAGGGTTAACGGGAATATTCCAACCAGTTGATTACAGTTTTACCTTTTCACTTGGCTAAGGGTAAAACGAAACAATTTGGAATTTCCTATAACTCATCGTAACTGGTTTTCTGATCACCTGATTCTGTTGTATCAACATAAACGTAAAAAGTCGTCATAGAAATGAAATAGTTCTCTCCGTGTATCGTATAAATAAGGTTATTTGATATTGTAAGGAACCACTATTATGATTTATTTTTAACATATTTTGCAGAGCATTGGACAAATCAAGCTTCTTTTCAACACTGTATTACATCCTGTTGTGTCTCAAGCCTCTGATTAATCAAGATCATATCCCAGAATTCAGCAGAATACTGGAAACATTCTCTACTTGCGAACCCTCAAGTCTGACTCCACAGTCAGTCGACAACCTCGGACAAGTGTTGTCAGAAGGACTGTCAGCATTGGATGATGACATGTTGACATTGTTGACACACTGTATTGACAGTGTCAGAGATGTTGTACAAGATACAACATGTGACCTGAGCCTGTTGGGAGTGGCATGGATCAGCCTGGGGCTGATGGGAATGAACCTTCTGGCTCCCAAAGGGCCAGTGGACCCAATAGAGAAAATGGCTATAAAACTGAAACTTTTGAACGAAGAGGTAATGAAATAAGTTTGGTATCAAAGTTATGCATTAAGGTTACAATTATTATGGGAATCAAGGCTGTATGCTTATTCTTAAACCTCGTAATTATTAAATTAATAATCAGACTAAGGTAATCATGTGTGGGTAATCATGCGTGTCCATATCAGGGCTTTCCCCAGCCATTTAAGGCGTGGCGGTGCCGCGATGCCTTCAACTCAGAAAGTGACTTACCGCCACGCCTTAATGTAGCCGCGATGCTTTAAATTTGTTGCCGCGATCCCTTAATCCTATCAATATACAATTTTCCCTTAGGCCATATTGAACAGCTGACCGAATACCTGACTGTGTGTAAACTGCCTGAAGCTATGACGCGTGTTGATGAAGTAAAGGCGGTCACGTGGTACTCAATACACAGGGCTTGTGTTACTGTGTCTCGCAGGTTATATGCTAAGTGTTATGTAAACAACAAATGATTAGGGGAGTGAGTGCCGCTAATTAAATTTGGTTTATTGCCCAATTTGGTCATGATTAAAGGTGAGCAGTATCGTTGATTGGTATTTGTAACGCATGGGGATAAATGACGGGTTTTAATGGATAATTTAATTGAACGTTTATCGTGTATTAGATGAATTTGTAAACACTAATCAACGTTTAAATCGTCAGCTTTGTCGGTAAGTATCATGAATGAGGTAGATATTTTGTAATTATTTAATAATAACTCAATCAAATAATTAAGGTAGCATATTTAACTGATTTTTTATCTTGATAATTACGCTAATTAATTGATATTTTCGGGAACTTTAAAGAGAAATCGTCAGTTTGCTTATTGAAGTTCAGTGAAGATTTTGTTATTATATAAATATTTCTTTATTAAATATTTAAGGTTGCCACCAATTGCATTTGATATTAGAATATTAGCCTATATAGCAAACAGCAAACAGTGTTATGTAATACAGTATAAGAAAGTGTTTCCTTGTATGTGCTATATAAGTTAAAGAAACTGTTCAGTGATTATATGTGCTATGAGATGTCTTTTATTCTGTCAGAAAGTGATTTTCTAGCATTTTTTATTAAAAGATTTTGAAATAAATATATAATAAAATATGATTTTTTTTTATTATTTCATTCATTCCTTCTGATACCAGATATACGCCAAATCTCTTCTAATCAACTAGCATTTAAAAAAAAAATTGACGCGGGAAGAGGGTACCACCCCCTTTCCCGCACCCATCCCCCTTTGTACGCAAAAAATGCCACCACTCCTTAAAAAAATCCTGGGGAAAGCCCTGCATATGATTGGAGGGACTATACATTTTCTTATTGCATACGCATTTACAAGCTCCGTTTAATTTCAATGTAACAGGATACATCCATATTCGCTCATATTGACGTGTAGTAAAGTCATATTGGGTGTGTAATGTATACTCGTTTGTGATTGGTGCAATTTTCTGTTCATGTCAAAGAAAGTATGTCACGTGATGTAAACAATGTGGATTTCATTGTAAAAATACCCACGAGTAACAACAATGTTTTTGGTGAAAATTAAATGTTACAACCTATTTTATTATTCTAATTTAAAAATGCTTATGCAATAAAAAGGTTATTAAATTTAGATTGGGATATATGTACTCATTCTTTCACGCATAAATATTGTGCTCCTAAAGTCGCGCAATATTAATACGCAAAAGAACTCGTGCATATATCCCAATACAAATCTAATAACCTATAAGTATGACCCACACACAAGTGGTCTTGTGAGTAAAGATGTTGCAATTTTTATCGGACCGGATTTTATTAAAATTTCAACTTTGGTTTATCTACATTTTGTTGTATAAAAATAATTCCATAGCCAGTGTGAAAGGGACAAGCGGCAATCTTGATTTTTATTTTGATGCAAAATAATTTTGAGAAAGCAAGCATCTTTCCATGCTTTATATACTAATACTTTTGTGCAGTTTGTATGACCTTTTCATGTTTTTTTTCAAAACTATTGCTGATTTGAAAAAAACTACAAGCTACCTCAAGATTGCGTGGTCAGAGCTTCAAGTATAAGATGGGTTATGTTTCTGCTTGATAGTTGTGCATATTATTTTCTCTAAAATAAATTTAATTTACTATATACAGCTGGTAACCACGGAAACAGAGCTAGAAGTTCTGTGTATGTACCACAGACTGGTTACAGGTCAGGAGCTGACGGATGTCTCACCTAGACTGGTCCACCCACGTATACCCCACCTGGTGGCTAGAACAAGGGAGATTACTCTACAGATAGAGGAACTGACCAGTCGGGTGGCATACCGCCCCACACCTTCTCAGGTATACATTGCATATTTCAGTTTAAAGTAAATAGTAAAGGGTTTGTATCAACTCCATGATGTTGTTACGTTGTTTAGTTGTGGTAACAAGTATATTTAGAACAAGTATAAACTTTATCTATTTCACATCTGCTATAAAAAAAAAAAAAAGCTCCAAAGTTTCAAGAAATATGGGTCAGTGAAATGAATAATTCTGTACACGTGATCGAGGTGTGAGTGGAATCTGAAGAATCCATGGAATAACTACTGCCACCACACCATGCACCTTACATGTTGCATCTTATTTCTTAAATTGAACCCGAGTTGTAGTAGCGAGCAGCAAGATGCATACTGACCGCTAAGTTCTTGCAAACCCCGAAGTAGTATTATGGTTTTATTTTTACCAATGAAATGTTTTTAACCTTAACTCTATATTCAGTTTTGTTATATGTAGAGGGTGCTGAAAGAGTGCTTTGGAGGCATGTAGGCCTCATTGATTTGAAAAACAAACAAATATTAAGTTTTGCTGTCCTGTACAACTTACGTCACATGAACCTTTTCTTTGAATTTCGTTGAATGTCATTGATATTTATTGCATGATGCACATATTTGTTAAGGTTTTCAAAACAAATTTTCTGTCAGATTTGAAATTGTCTTGGTAGCATACTTGGCTAACATGCTTGCTGTACCTTGTTTTAAATTAGCAAATTTGTCTACAGCTCTGTTCAGTGTGTTTAGGCACCTCTTTCATTTCATCTTTCATCTCCTTAGTCCTGTGTTATTGTCCCAGTATATCTGTGTTTATCCACATTCAGTATTATTATACCCCCACAAACGAAGTTTGGGGGTGTATATAGGAGTGAGCTTATCGGTCCGTCCGTCCGTCGGTCGGTCGGTCTGTTGGTTTTTACGGTGTCCGGACGATAACTCATGAAAGGGTCGATGGATTTAAATAATATTTGGTACGCGGGTATAACACTATAAAATAGAAGTCAAGTTCGACTTTGGTTACAAACCACCAATTTCTGACGGAGTTATGGCCCCTTTTCAACTTAGAATTTGCCCAAAAAACGGTGTCCGGACGATAACTCATGAAAGGGTCGACGGATTTAAATAATTTTTGGTACACAGGTTTAAGACCATAAAATACAGGTAAAGTTCGACTTTGGTTACAAACCACTAATTTTTGATGGAGTTCTGGCCTCTTTTCAACTTAGAATTTGCCGGTCTGTTGGTTTTTACGGTGTCAGGACCATAACTCATGAAAGGGTTGATGGATTTAAATAATATTTGGTACACGGGTTTAAGACAATAAAATACAGGTCAATTTCGACTTTGGTTACAAACCACCAATTTTTGATGGAGTAATGGCCCCTTTTCAACTTAGAATTTTCCCAAAAAATGGTGACCGGATGATAACTCATGAAAGGGTCGACGGATTTAAAAAAAAATTGGTACACGGGTTTAAGACCATAAAATACAGGTCAAGTTCGACTTTGGTTACAAACCACTAATTTTTGATGGAGTTGTGGCCCCTTTTTAACTTGGCCAAAAAAATGCTTCAGTCAACTCTGAGGAACCTGTTAATTTTACCTTCACAAAACTAAGTTTTAGTGGGGGGGGGTGGTATATAGGAGTGAGCTTGTCGGTCGGTCGGTCCATCGGTCGGTCTGTTGGTTTATACAGTGTCGGTCCATCGACCATTGTTTTCTTGTGGTTGCCATGTTTATGTGACAAGGCGGTATTGTGGGGGTATTAATCACTTTCAGTGATAACTATAGTTTTTGGTGTTGATTTTAAAAAATTGGATGGCTAAAATTTGTATTAATATCTTTACGTTGATTTTACTCACAGTACAACCAGCTTGTGACTGACATCCAGAACTACATCACTAGTGTTGCATCCCTGGAGAATGTTCATAAACTCATCACAAAGCAGCAGACGACACTAAAGAGGACAAATCCCAGCAGGGCATTTCTACAGGAAGTGGAATTGTGGGAAATCTCTCAGGACAAGTTTGTTGCCATGTTGCAGTCAGAATACCCTCTGTACAGAGATGTTACAACACCATTTATATGTGCCGTAAATCAGGTAAGCATACACATCATCTTTTATTCCCCGAGGTAGAGGGTTGTATGTAGAGGCGGGAAACTTTGTACATCATGAAATATGGGGACGTGCCCCGAATATAAAATACGTAAATCAGGTCAACTTTTAATCCCCGGGGTAGATGGGTATATTAGTAGAGGCAAAGAACTCGTATATATAAATATTATTGTTCATTTTGGTATTTACTGGAATACATTATCTTTTACCTCCCATAGCACTTCCTTTTTAAAATTCATTTAAAACAAACAATATGTGCATTATCCTTTGGTTGACAAGTTTTCTTATTATATTCAAAATGGCCATCATGACAATGCCTATTTTATATAGAGTAGCGAAAAAGGGTGGAGATAAATTCTCATTTTAGACATCTCCTCTAAGCCCACTTATATAACCACTTATACCAGTACGTCGTCTAAGGCCCCTTGTTTAGGTATAAATGTCTTTAAATTTCTTTCTTCCACGATCAAATCTTTGTTTTCATGTTACAGATGGTGCACGGTATGCACGTGATGTTCCATACAGTAAAACAACACCTGAGTCTGTGCCGACTTGTAAAAGGGCTGCCGGGTAGCCATAGCAACAAGGTATGTTTTGATCGAGCGAGGATTCAGAGTAGCTTTTCATTCTTTGAAGTGTATTGCTAATGCAGTAGTGGAACATCAATACAGTGGTCCTGGTAACTAAATCTATATAGGTTTTAGAAGGTTGTGTCTATTCGTTAAGTGTCATATCTCAAATGTTTACCTGTGTGTTAATTTAACCCCCACTTTAACTCCCACTTTCACAAAGTGAAGTGGGGGCTATATAGGAATCACGCTGTCCATAACGTCCCGTCTCGTTGCGTGACGTCGCATAACACATATTTGTCCCGTCGCGTAATACATTTTTATTACTTGCATTCCTCAGACAGTTTTTAATGGGTCATTCCCAAACTTCATATACACATAACAACTGATCAAAAGCGGGGTTATTCATCACCTTCAGTGATAGTTCTAGTTTAATTCTTACTGTACGTTTTCATGAAATGCAAACCTTTTATAAAATGTAAAACTGTTATATAGTATCTGTAAGAAACACCGCACTCTGTCTCGGTACTATAAAATGTATCAGTAGATTTGACATTGTGCATGCTGTACAAGCAATGAGTCCATTGGGTATATTTAAAACCTGTATTAAGAGACCGTTAAAGAGAAGAGCAAAAATGGTCTATTAGCACAGGTGTTCTCTTAATTTAGGTGAATTTAATTTAGAACAATACAATTTGGATCTGTTAAAGCAGGTGGTATCTTAATAGAGGTGGTCTTTTGAACAGGTTTCACTGTATACTTAAAAAATCTTACTCAGTACTCAATAAACAATAAAACGTTGATTTTATGAAATAGTTTGGTAATTAATATATTAAACTTGCTTAGAGATCACATAACTCTTTCTTTTGATAATCCATTTTAATTGTCTTAATTCTATAATTCATTTCAGGAGATCAGATTATCACTTGAAAACATAATATTGACAGTTGGCAAGTTTCCAACAGTATCACTACAGCAACCCACCTGCTTGCACCTAGCAACGACCTTAACCTCTGACCCAAGCCTCAGTTTGATGAAGAATGTCTTGATTGGTTGTAATGTTGAAGAAGGTGATCTTGGATCTACAGTTTCGGAAAGGTCAGTACATCAACCTTAAGTCTTTGGCATGAATAGGGAATCAGAAAAATTGTGCCTGCGTTGATTTTTCTGCATTTTTCTTACAAATTTAACACATGTGTTTATCTTTTGATGACATATACCATATCTTATTTTTTACAAATGTGTTTACCTTTTGATGACATACAATATCTTATTTTTTACAATTTTGAAACAGGGTACTAAACAGTTGCCTTCATCACATCGAGAATGAGGCAAGAACTAGAGGTCGGTTGACATCTGACCTTATTGCGTCCTTGACCCACATCCTGGAGATGTTTGTGATGTCATGGCAACAAGAAGAGCAGAAGAGACGAGACAAGGAGGAGATGGATAAGAGTCTGTACAGGTTCAAGTCTCAGGTCCACGGGGATGAGCGCAGTGAAGACGAGGTGCTGGAAACAGAATTCTGGGAAAACTTCCCCCAGTTTCAAAAGGTACTTTTTGTTGACGAAGAATATTTTGTCAAAACAATGAGTTTTTTTAAGGCAGAGCTTAATATAATCATGTTGATGTACCAAGCCCGGTTTCATCGACATATTGAAATACCGTATACTTAGTTAATTAAAATCTTAAATATATATTGTGCTATGTTGTTGTTTTTTTAATTAGGAAAACGTGTTTCACAAAACCAATTTCATTAAAGTAAAAACCACTTCAAATAAAATCTTTAAATTTCTAGGTAAGTTTAGAACATTATTTACCACTATTTCTGTTAGGATATAGCGTAAGATATAGAAGTTGTAACTTGTGGACAAAATCACAGGTACCGTATTTGTTGGCTTATACTGCGCTTGCGCAGATAGCGCGCACCCCGACTTTGAGACCAAGGTCTTTGGAAAATTATTATTTTGTACCATAAATTGCGCATGTACACTGCTGTTTTCAATTTCAGAACAGTGGTATATAATGCGATACATGCATTCTATTTTAATAGGTTTAAATTTTATATCAAATAAATAAAAAATTAAAATCAGTAATCATGGTAGAATTTAATTCTTGCATTATTTTCAGTTTTAATTTGGTGAAGCGAATTAGCTACCTTTTATAATTAAAATTCTCTATTGCATGCTATAATGTGTTTATTTCTTATCAGGATTTCCTAGATCTTGTTGAACCCACATCTCTAGAAGATACAACAGTCGACCAAGCAGTGACGGCAGACGACAATGCACAACCATCAGCTCTCCAAGTGTCAGAAACCCAGATGACACTGATCTTCTCTGTCCATCAGCAGCTTTACAAGCATTTGGTGATCACAGACTGGTACCAACCAATTTCCGCTGAGTCGATGTCTCTTGCTGACTGGATTAAACCGGTTCTTTCTAGCTACAGTGCTGCATCAACTCTTACCAAATGTTTGTCAGACATACTAAGTAAGGCTTTTCACACTACCATCTTTTATATTTAAAAGTGCAGTGTCAGTCTTAGCTTCCAAATGTTTACTCACTATTTCAGAAAATACATTTTGAATAAATTGTTCATAGAGGATCTTACACGAGTACTCATTCATTATTGAATTTATTGAACTCATTGGCAAAATGATATAATGCGAGGATCTTGCCGAGCATTATATCATTTTTGCTAACGATTTTAATAAATTCAATAATGAATGAGAGCATTATATCATTTTTGCCAACGAGTTTAATAAATTCAATAAAGAATGAGAACAAATGCTATATTCTATTTATCACATAACTCACATAACTAAAATAAAAACAGGATTGTTTGACGGAATTCAATAGCGGTACAAAAAAAAGAAGTAAATCTAAAATTACACTCGCGGGTAATAATAGTCGAGAGCGCTATCAACTGAGCTAAGTGGGCCATTTATATTACGCAATACATACTATATAGAAAACCTATTGCGCTAATGGCTGTCACGTGATCAGCAGAAACTGTAAATATTGTGGGACCCTCCTTGTTTACAAACAGTAAATATATAAAAACTCTTTTCTTTTTTTCAAACTCACGAAAATATTACTGCAGACTTATTTGGGTCTATGCTCATGTTTTATACATTTCACTGAATAAAAATCAGACCGTTATTTGGTTATGCTCAATATCTGCTTACTTATGGACATTGTCCCTTTAAAATGCACCCATATTAAGGGACCCTATATGAAGAGACCACTTACAACCATCAAGAATGATGGGATTGGTCGACTATGTGGTTCTGTTTAAAAGTTATATATGACTATGTATTAACTGTTGTGTTTCCAGGCAGTGGTGTGGACAGTAAGCTACTTGGAGGACATCTGGTGGTGTCTGCAGTACAGCAGTACTACATCTTACAAGATTCACAAAAGGTAATGCCACCTTCTATTGACTTAAACATTTGTCTGTAACATTCTATTACACATATGCCTCAATTTTTGGGGATGATGCAAAAAGAAAAAACAAAAGTTTTTTTAACAAAATGCACTATTTTCAAACACAATTTTATTTAACAGTGCTCTGAAAAACTTAAAAAAAGGAAAGAAAATCACTGCAAATGAAAAAAATAAGCACACAATTTATACATTCTACATCTATATATTTATTTTTAATCAATTTGCAGTGATTGTCTTCGTTTTATGTATTTTGTCAATATTTCATATGTGGTAAAAAGGCGCGATGATGTCATCGTTCCAAGATGGCCACCTCCATTTATGTTCTTTGCACATTTTCAGTAGGTCCTATCTCCTTCAGTTTTCATGGCATTTTGATAATTCTTTCAGCTTTTTTCAAGTTTTTCAGAGTCCTGTTAAATAAATCGTGTTTGAAAATAGTGCATCAACCCCTTTAAATGAGAAGGCTGACATAGAATTAGGTGTTGACATATATGGACAACACATGTTTAGAAGCTCTTCAAGTAAAATTCTAATGCGACTGTATTGTAACGTTTTACTCCATTGGCTAACGTCGCAAATTGCCCATTTTCCTGCAAAAACTAACGTAACATCACATAACGTTGTAACAAACAATATCATTGGATGACATCAACAAATGCCGGTATCTGAATTTGAGTTTTCATAGAATAAACAAGTGTGTTTGTATGATTTTGTTGAAATTTCTGGAATTTAAATGGAAAAGCATCTCAATTCTAAGATTTTAAATCTGAGACGGTATGTTTGTGGTTTTACGTTTTCAAATTTTGTTTTATGACTCCTTTACCACATCGCTGTAGAACAAAATTGTCAGACCGCAAAACCTCCCACATACCATCCCAATCAAAAATATTTGCATAGATGTTATGATTAATTGAAATGTAAATATTGCTTAAATTGACAAAATGTCCGTCTTCCTGTGAGAAATCTCCCTAGTAGATCTGCTGTTGTGTGGTAACGAGCATAGAGAGATTAATTTTAGGAATACCAATAAATACTCTGTTCATATAGTAATGTTTATCAGTAAATATTAAACAAATCAGTGTTGTTTCAGAATCTAAGATATCTTTGTAAAAAACATCTGTGACTGAACTGACCTGGTACCATATTTAGCTGAACATAAAATATGTTTCCTTCAGAATGTAGATCAGAAATTATTGATATTGACCTGACAATTTTAAATCAGTTTCGAGATTGCCTGTTATTTCAGGAGAAGAGTCCATTGTTGGCGGAGATGAAGGTGTATGACATCTACCATGACTCTAATGTACCTGAGGTGATACACTGTCTGCCCGTGCTGCACAACCTGACTGCACGAGTACACGAACTACAACAGGAGTGGCCCGATCATCCTACACTCAAACAGGTGCGGTTATAAAGTAATAAATGAAAAAATGTAAAATTAAACACTTTTCAGAAACCAAATAAATAGTTTTAATACCGTATCGCAAAAGCTAATGTGAGATAATGTGCTTATATGTTGTGTCCCATTTACATTATCCTTATGCATAAAACAGGTGGCTAGCAGGGCTAAATTGTTTATGTATAGAGCAGGTATTATGTACTAAACTAGTTTGCATACCTTTTTACCAGATGGTACACTTCAAATAAATTGTTTAATTAACGCCTGCAGACATCGGGTGATTAAATACAAATTTGGCGGTTACAACATTATATACCCACCCGTACGCGACAAAAAGTCTGTGTTGTCTCAGTAAAATTTAAAAAGTAAGCATATTGTGACTTTAAAGAAATGAGATGTTATAACTTTTGTGAAAGAATGAAAAAACATCAAGCACATTATCAACGAGAGATACATGTAGTACCTCAAAAGATTTTGCTTTTAATAGGTCCGTGTCTACTAAATAAAAACAGACTGATTGGTCAAAAATAATGTCTAGGGAATCCGAGACTAATGTTTACCAATGTGAAGTCATAGATTGGATAAAATATATTGACTGAAATAAAACAATTTGAGAATTCAAACATAAATACGTTTTCTTCAAAACGCAACATTTAATACATATTTTTGTAGTTTTTTTTTTAAAATTATGACTGAAAAATTAAAGTAGGTACACGTTGACATTTGGTGGGGAAAAAATGCAGAACTGGGAGTGAGTCACGTCGGAGCCAGAAACGACTAACTTTTCATTGGATTCGCTATGAGAAAAGGTTCTTCATTAAATGTCACTTGGATGTAAGTTTCAGGCAAAGGGGTGCCATATATGGCTATGAGATAGAGGGAAATAAGGGTAGCCCTAAAGGCTGTAATGGAGGCCTATGGGAAAATCAATAGTTGTCTGTGACCTTTATGTTTGAAAGGGTCAAACGTTGTTCATACATCTGTGATACATGTACTTGAAAATGTGTCATGAAAATATGAATTTCTTTGCATCATGATGCAAAAGCTAAATATCTCATGATGCAAAAGCTAAATATCTCATTATGATTTTTTCATGGGAATTGCAGTTTATATTTAATCTGCCTTTGCTCATTTAAAAAATGGA
The DNA here is from genome assembly GCA_037043455.1 of Cyrtodaria siliqua. NCBI lineage: Eukaryota > Metazoa > Mollusca > Bivalvia > Adapedonta > Hiatellidae > Cyrtodaria > Cyrtodaria siliqua. Next base: position 16,685 of record JAWPHD010013273.1, read on the forward strand.
ATATAGTACTAAATACAAATATCTGTATTATTGGTTTTGATGAGCATTTACTCGTGTATATGGCAGAGCTAAAGCATACCGGTAAAGATATAAATGATGATGAAAGTGTCGTATAATAAGTGGGTACTTAAATATATAATTTGGTACCGGAGATTTCATAATAAAAAGTGGTAACCTGACATGTTATGTCAGAAATGATGTTAAAACAGTGGGTGTAATGTTTTGTGTTCCAGTTATGTGAGATAGTGGAGAGGATCCAGAGTTTCCCCATTACAGCTCCAGTCATCAAGTTCCTCACTGGCATAGAACTGCTCTTGCAGAAAGCTCAGGTAAGACCAGAGATTCCCCATTACAGCCCCAGTCATCACATTTCTCACTGGTCTAGAACTGCTCCTGCAGAAAGCTCAGGTAAGACCAGAGATTCCCCCATTACAGCCCCAGTCATCAAGTTCCTCACTGGCCTAGAACTGCTCTTGCAGAAAGCTCAGGTAAGACCAGAGATTCCCCCATCACAGCCTCAGTCATCACATTTCTAACTGGTCTAGAACTGCTCTGCAGAAAGCTCAGGTAGATGAGAGTTTCCTTATTACAGCCCCAGTCATCAAATATCTCACTGGTGTAGAACTGCTCCTCCAGAAAGCTCAGGTAAGACCAGAGATTCCCCCATTACAGCCCCAGTCATCAAGCTCCTCACTGGTCTAGAACTGCTCCTCCAGAAAGCTCAGGTAAGACCAGAGATTCCCCCATTACAGCCCCAGTCATCAAGCTCCTCACTGGTCTAGAACTGCTCCTCCAGAAAGCTCAGGTAAGACCAGAGATTCCCCCATTACAGCCCCAGTCATCAAGCTCCTCACTGGTCTAGAACTGCTCCTCCAGAAAGCTCAGGTAAGACCAGAGATTCCCCCATTACAGCCCCAGTCATCACATTTCTCACTGGTCTAGAACTGCTCCTGCAGAAGCTCAGGTAAGACCAGAGATTCCCCCATTACAGCCTCAGTCATCAAGTTTCTCACTGATCTAGAACTGCTCCTGCAGAAAGCTCAGGTAAGACCAGAGTTTCCCCCCATTACATCCCCAGTCATCAAGCTCCTCACTGGTCTAAAACTGCTCCTGCAGAAAGCTCAGGTAAGACCAGAGATTCCCCCATTACATCCCCAGTCATCAAGCTCCTTACTGGTCTAGAACTGCTCCTGCAGAAAGCTCATCACGTTTCTCACTGGTCTTGAACTGCTCCTGCAGAAAGCTCAGGTAAGACAAGAGTTCCCCCATCACAGCCCCAGTCATCAAGTTGCTCACTGGTCTAGAACTGCTCCTGCAGAAAGCTCAGGTAAGACCAGAGTTTCCTCATTACAGCCCCAGTCATCACGTTTCTCACTGGTCTAGGATTCCTCCTGCAAAAATCTCAGGTAAGACTGTATTTCTTGGTAAATGCTAAATACTTTTAGTATCGGGTATTATAGCATATAGTTAATGTATGATCTACTGTGATGGAGGCGTAATGGTACAGTCCACCTCGCATGCTGGAGGTCATGGGTTCAATCCTCGTATAAGCACTCTTGCTTAAAGCTCAACATGTAACATATAAGGACCGGTGTTAGTATAATGTGAATTGGTGGGTGTGGTATTCCAGTGTGTCAGCACTATAATGTTGAGCACGGATAAAGATTGTTAAAACTGACATTAATACCTATACATGCATACATACATACAGGTATGATCTATTCTTCATTATTTATTATATTTTCAGGATTGGGAGAGCAATGCTTCACAACATGTTTCCATGGTAACACAACTGTCTGAGATGTCACAGTTAATTGTGCAGTGGAGGAAACTAGAACTAAGGTTTGTTGTTATTCAGAATCAGATATAATTAATATAGATAAATCACTTGCTAGAATTAAGGTTTGTTGTGATTCAGAATCAAATATAATTGGTGTATATAAATTACTTGCTAGAACTAAGGTAGATAAATCACTTGCTAGAACTAAGGTTTGTCATGATTCGGAATCAATATAATTGATATAGATATTATCACTTTCTAGAACTATTAAAGTTTATCGTGATTCAGAATTTAATTGACGTAGATAAATCACTTGCTAGAACAAAGGTTTGTCGTGATTCAGAATCAAATATAATTTATGTAGATACATCACTACTCTTATTAAAATGTGCAAGGGGGCTGATGTGTATTGAGTTGAGTTAAATTGGGTTTCTTGGTGTGCCAACCAAAAAGGTTATGCAGTGCCAAAAGGAATAAACATTCCTTGCCCACCCTGTATTTATATCAAAATAAAAATATGCAGAATAACCCTAGAATCTTCTCACATGCAGAGATGCTTCAAATTCTGTTGTAAACACTCCATTTTTCGCTGATCAAGATTTAAGATCATATTCACTGGTGGGCTGGAAGTTGTGTAATATCTATTCACTCACTTACAGTTGTTGGACCAGTGTGCTGGACAACGAGGCATATAGATACCGAACCAGCGCCAGCAAGTGGTGGTTCCACCTCTACGAGCTCATACAGTCTGCGTTACAACCACAGGTAACCTACACAGCAGTATGGGTAGTGCTTGCATATTTGTCTTATTTTATTGGAACTTTTGGTACTAACTTTCATGGAAATACATCTTATAATTGAGAGAGTCACATGAACGATGACTTTAATATGATTAAAAGTGTTGTTTTCTGTAAATAAAGAACATTATTATTTAATCTAGATACAAACTATCTTTTAACTGCATTGAGGGTGTTCGGGTCTCGTAATTGTAAGCATACTCGCTTTCCACCTATACAACCCAGGTTTGATTCCCCGACTCATTGTTATGAGAGAGTATGTTTAGACACCCACAGAGACATGCGGGAATTCTCCATTTTCCTCTCACTCCAAGAACACCTTAATGCTGTCGTCCTAAGGATCTAGAGTGACTTATATAAGCTCTATGGCCTGTTCCATAATCAATTTAAAATAAATTGAGGATCTTACATGAGTGCCTGTTTAATATTGAGTTTATTAAATCAGTTGGATAAAATTATATGATGTAATGCTGTGCCGAGCATCATTTCAGTTTTATCCAACGAGTTTAATATTAAATAGGCACGATCGTTAGATTCTATTTATCACATAACTAAATAAAGTTTAATACATTAATTAACTGCATTCCCAATTTGATTGTCTAAAATATATCTTGTTCATTCCGCAACAGGAATCGGACAAACCAAGTACCATGGAAGACATTATAAAAACTCTAAAACAGTTTGTGGAGCAGTCGTCCCTCGGCGACTACCACGTGAGACTACAGATGCTGCTGAGCTTCCATTGTCAGCTGGCTACCATGGCAACAACTGATCACCAGACTTTCTTAATGCGTCTGCTGTGGAATTTGTTCCAGTTCTACTCTAGATTTGCTGTGGTTGTTCAAACTGAGCTTGATAGACTGAGAAAACCCATTGAGAAAGAACTCAAGGTAGGATATGTAACATACGACAAGGTCACCTCAGCAAGGGTTTCTTATTGTATGTTGTTGTAATACTTATCCTCTAGAACTACTGCTCATATTTATTTTGCAGCCATTTTGATGGATTATGCTTTTTGTCTTGAATGAAAATTACATAATGAGTATTTAAAACTGAAAAAAAGCATGGATGGTACAATGTTTTTAAATATTTTTATTTTGGCTGTTTAACAAAATGCTTAAATGACGTACAGGAACGTGGATCTTAATGTTACCCCACAAGATTAATATAACACAGTAATGTTACCCTCTAATGTAAATAAAAAATGGATATATCGAGGCGACAGTTGTGTTTATTCACTCACTTTTATTAATATTGATTAAAGAGTAATTACAAAAATACCGTCTTGTTGTCGTTCGGTGTAAAGAACAAATGCTGACCGACTTCTGTGGTGACATGATTATTTGCTACCCTTGACGTGATGTCACCCTATTGTAATAATACATGTCTATTCATGTTACCCCAACAGGCGCACATGTTACCCCAACAGGCACACAATAATTATAGTGCAAAGTTGCAATGGTTTATAACTTAAGATGGTAAACACTGTATTTCAGGGTTTTGTGAAAATTGCGCGATGGTCTGACGTCAACTACTGGGCACTAAAACAGGCAACAGAGAAAACACACAGGACCCTACACAAGCATATAAAACAGTTTCAGGTATACATGAATTATACAACACGAAGAATTTTATTTGGGTATATAAATAATTTTCATCAGTCTGTCGGTACAAACTAACACGTGGTGAAATTATTTGGACTCGTTTATAGCAGTAAAAGAATTGTGCGGTTCTGTTACTTAACATTACTTTCTATGTAACTAAAAGGTATGATGGAATCAGCCACACAGTTATTCATTTAAACCAATATCCAGAGTGTATCTCCAAAACTATCAAAGGTGTTTCAATCAACCAACGAAACACTTTACATTTTTGTACACGTCTTATATGTGTTATGAAATAATAATAATTCTTTATACCAGGTTGTTCTGCATCAGCCAGTACAGGGAATTTTGGGAGATAAAGACAGTGCTGCAACTTCATCATCAGGGGCAGATCACTCTACATGGGCAAATAGTCTCAAACACTACCAGGAAAATGTGACAAAGAGCTTGAACAATTACAAGGTAGGCTATTTAGAATAAGGTTATGTATTTTGAAGAGATGTACCAATGGAAGGTACTGCTGCAGGGTTTCAGAAATTACGGATGTAGGATGTGGGCAACTGAACATCGCAATCTGGTCATCCGGCTCTTGTCAGAATTGTTTCTGTTCTAGATCAAATCAAGTGGCAACTGGCTTAATATAGCTTGCCGGTAATGGTAGTATAAACCATTTTGTTTCTCTGTATGGAAGTAACAAACATAAAATAATTAAGTACTTTTTATTTTATTTTCAAATATAAAGTAGATATATAAGTGAACATACACATATTTTAATTGTATTGCATAAAAAAGTATTTCTAATGAATGAACAGGCATTAGTGTTGTTTAATATATGAATATATATTTTGTTAATTGTGCCGTAGGATGGTTCCCAGACCCACAACACACTCATTGACTCTGATACCAAATTGGTTTAAAATATGTTGTAGATGAAAAAAAGAGGAATTTGTACAAGCTCTGTAGCTGGATTGGTTATAATGTTTAAACTTGTATTGAATTGAATAATGTTGAAGGGAATCCAGGCTTCTTGGAAGAACCATGTAGTTTAGTGTAAGAAGCATCTCCATGGCCGAATGGTTAACGACGTTGAAAATGACGTAAAACACCATACAAAGTATCTTTCTTCTTTAGGTTTCAGAACCAGACAGCCTGCCAGCTGTATTGATACCCCATCAGGAGAGTATACCATTACAGTGTAGACTGTCCCATCTCTGTGTTAGGTATAACAGACATTGGACACAGGTTGTGTCCACCTCAAACTACAGTCAGCATCTCGTTACACTGGATACTTTTATTGGTAAGAGATCTGAGTTCAGGCCTGTTTATTATAAGTTGTAAGTGATCTACAGAGTTCAGGCCTGTTTATTGGTAAATGATCTATTATAGTTGGATGCAAACGAGTGAGAAAAAAACACTCCTCCCATCAAATGAAACAATTCTGGATAGTCGATCCCACTTGTTCATTTCTATTCATTACATTTTATTTATTTATTTTATCCATTTGTTGGTGTTTACTTAGTTTATGTTTCATAATTCTATATATAAATGGATTGTTAGTATATTTCAGCCTTTGTTTAAAAGTATTCAAGAGATAATTTATGTGTGATTATGAATTTTCTTTCAACGAAAAATCCTAATGTTCACCTATAGAACTGTAATAAAACTAAAAGATCATGCTTGTTGTTGTAGGTGATGTAATTGAAGAGATTCATGAGCTACAGTCACTAGAAATAAACAGGGTAGGCTTGCATTTATTATTACATTTATTTTATTTTTTACATAATAAATATGTTCTGAACAGATGTCGAACACCTGAGGTTAGAATAATTTAAGATTATATACACTTAATAATACAGTACTATTGCCTTCTAATTACTATAAGCGCCTCCGTGGCCTTGGATAGTAAACACCTTGCGTCTATAACTTTCGCCCCTCTCACCGCTGCTGGTAGCTGGATTTGTCAAGAGAGAAAGTGTTGATTCTTACGGATGGAAGGAGGTATACAGTACTGGTTCTACCCAGGAAAAAGTGGATGGTCTGCCTCCACCACTAAAAATCGTCGTTCGTACATGGCCTAACATGTGCTAAAAATGACGTAAAACACGAGAGTGGAGAGGGGCTGCCGTTGTGTCCCAGGGAATATCCTGGTAGACTGAATCTGGAGATATGGGTTTGAGCTTCACCAGCGCCTCTTGGTAGTCTTCACTATGTTCTTAGGTAAGACACTTCCCTTAGCCTCGTCTGTCATATGTGGAAGTAAACCAGGCAGTCATGTGTATCAGAGTTAGTCTTTCTAGCATGTTAAAAGAACAGTGGAATCTTCTCTCTGGGGCTGATCAAAAGAATCTAAAATATTGTTTTGATAATGCCATTAAAACATACAGTAGTTCATTCTTCCAAGTGGGAAACGGCCACCAAATTATCTGGGTATCCTTTGACAGAGAGACTGTCCACTGATATATTCATGGCATCAACTCATTGAAGATGTAACCTGGTTTCTAGAATATTCTGGAAACTGATCCTCACCCATCCAACTCATTTTCCAAATAACAAGTTTCTTATCCCTGTTTTTTCTTAATCCCTAACACATATTCCCTGGACATTTCAGAGTGTGGAGAAGGAGAAGCAGAAGGCGGAGGCCAAACACCAAAACCAGAGGAAGAGGAAGGCTCTCAGTGACCTCTTCAGATACCTCACCAAACTTGGTAGGTGCTGATAGAACACCTTAGATCAAACACAGACCTAATAACAAATAGATGGGAATCTGTGAAATGTATCTAAATTTCAGGTGGCACAGTGCGGAAATTTCACAAAATATTGCCCGACTTTAAACATATATATCATGAAGAGTTTTATGCATATACGTTTCATTATTAAATGTCAAAACCCATCAAAAATGTATTTCTCTTTCTAATGATGGTATTTTCCTTACCTTAATATTTTAAGCAAAAAGGTAGTTTGACGGAAGCTTTTACTTCGTCAATTGCTTGGTTTTTAAGGTTTTAAGGGAAACGCCATAAATGATGATATTTTTAACAATTTCTTATTTGAAAATAAAAACAAATTAGTATAATCTCATTTTGCTATTCATTTTGAATCTTTTGAATGTATTTTCATCAAAATCAATGAATTTTTGAGGGAGGAGTTAGAAGGAAATGTTAAGGTGCCACCTGATATTTTGGCTTCTTCATTGGTCAGATAGGAAGTTTCAAATTTGTTTGTTATTAGGTCTGTGGATCAAATTATATTGCTATCCAACAAAAAATTATTTGCCGTTGAACACAACCTGTAGCATATTTGTGTGGGCCATTTTTGAGTGAACAATGCAAGATCAGTAAATAATCATTTTAAAAAAGGAATATTAACAGTTATATCAGGGCTTCTAAAATTTTAAAATGCAAATCGGTCAAGGTTTTTTACTGCCGTAAGTATCGCACTTAGTTTGAAAAAATCACTAAAATCGCCGTACCCCACACACCATGTCAGCTGCACCATGCATTTTTTCCGTTTAGTAATTTATATAGAGAACTATTTAAAATTTATGTTTGTATTATATTTGTATTATTTATAACTTACTTTATCACAATTTGTACATTTTAAAGACTGACATCATGTCTTCGCTTTACTGAATGAACAATTTTCACTCAATATTAAAATTGTTGATCATTTGAGAAATTGAACCGGAGGTGTCTAATAAACCGGAAATAACACGCTCGGTATTTTAATTTTTTTTAATGACGCAAACAAATTTCAGTCCCAGCTTTGGCCACTTAAAAAAACACACCGACACAAGCAAACAGGCTAACACCTTACGACTAACGGTATATCAAAGAAATTACAGACGGTAACACTCGCTTTAGTGAACCGACAGAACGCGTGATATACTTTCTCTGATCACACATCAAAGGCATGCTACCTAGCTATAGACTCTTCCGGGAAAACTCCCTACTATCGGTAATGGTTTAGTCCAAATTGACCTACTTTTGCACAGCGAGTGACAAACAATCGTGTTATGGATCAAAGAATATTGCCGCAAGGCATAGTTGAGGGTAAAGGGCAATTGTAGATTTTTTAACGACCGATAGATAAAATATCTGGACCGATTTAAACGGAGATTTTGAAAAGAAAAACGGTCTGGAGAAACAGATTTCGGTCTGGCAACTGATAAACCGATTTTAGAAGCCCTGAGTTACAACATATTTTACTTAAAGCTACAGACCCCCTATATTAACTGGTAATAACTCATGAATATGAATGAGTCACGTGTGCAATAGTTTCAAATCGACGAACACCCCAAAAGTCGGTATATAAGGCAGAAATCGATGCGTAAAATATCACATTTTTATTTAGCCTTCGTACAGGTAACATCGATAAATATACGGCTTCAGAATATATGTGATACAAAAAGTACTTGCCCGGAAAGGGATTTGAACCACAGCCGTTGCGCTTTTAAGTTTTGAAGGCCCTACATTTAACCACTAGACCAAGGCTATTTATTGGTTTGTTCTAGCATTATTAACACTAAATAGGCATTACGTAATAACTAGCACACAAACAAACTCATCATGCGCTAAATAACAAGTCGATATATGGTTGTTTTGAGGCGGAATATTGGGTTCGTAGTGATAACATATAGTATTACACCAGGCAATGCCAATTTACACGTCCGACAAGATGGTCTATATATTTATGGATTCATCTTGATTTGCGTTCAAATATATGTTAAGTTATTTTGCCTCATAATAAATTGTAGTTTGTATACCATTTTCTCAAGCAGCGGTATAGCTCAGTGATAGAGCACCGGACTTCAAATCAGAAGGTCGTGTGTTCGAGTCCCGAAAGAGGCAAATATTTTTTTCTTCTGTAAATCATAATGTTACCTGTGTACAGGTACGATGTGCACTGGTCGATGTCAATACAATAAATGATGTCCTACGTTATATTTGCTCGCTTAAATACCCGATTTCGACATGAGCTGGTGAACATGAAGTTACAAATAAAGACACGCCTACAAAGAAGAAATCGATTTATATAGAGGGTCTGTAGCTTTAAGGCCAAACACAATCATATGTGTGGTTCCTATGACATGCTAAAAAACCAATACTGGCGTCCAACCAGTTTTCGGCGCCTAACAGGCGTGATATTCGTTTTAAACACTTTTTTTTAGCAATAATTTTAATTCCGGATGTACATTTTTGCTGGACATGTTCATCTGAATGGTAAAGATAAAAACAAACAACGAGAAGTATATAAAACTTGTTTAAACAAATAAAAAAACAGCAGCAGCATATTTTGTTTATCCCTGATGTCGGGGGAATGATGTGTCTCCATGCGCATGCGCATATTTTTTTTAAAAGGGACACTGTGTTCTCTGTTATATATTTAATTTAAATGTACAGTAGAGGATAAATTAAAATATTTTTCAAATATTAATTGCTGTTCTTGAAAACAGACACATTGCATCATAAATCTAATGGAATAGTCTATTTACATTGACATATCAATAAATCACAAACAGATGTTTTATTAGAATATGGGTCAATTCAAAAGGAACCAACCTGTAAATAATGCAGGGGAGAAAGCAAACATTACTAACTTTGTTTTATAAAATGTAATGGGTGAAAAACGAATTTAAAATGAAGGGTTGTCATTGTTTTGATGATATTAACAAGATCACGAAAACTGTTCGGATTGGTGACAAAAAATCCGCATTGTACATCGTACTTATATGCAGTTACATGTCTACTAGGATTTCCCGAAATCAACTTAAATATCATCGTATATTGCGTACATACGGCTAAGCCTTCGTATGGTGATTGTAAATGAAAACACTACATCTATTTTAAAAATATTATTTCATTAAAAGTCTAAAAATGAGCCGAAAACTGCTTGGACACCAGTAGGGAAAATATTTTGTTATATTTTGTCTTTTATTTTTCACTCATTACTTTTAAAACCTAATAAATTAATTCAGTTATGTATTTGTTGATATCAGGTACAGAACAGGTATCACACGCATATACATGTGTTTGGCCTAACAGACTAACCTTCAAAGATTTTAATCAGTGTTTGCTATATCCACTGAAATCCATGTCCTGTGAACACATACCATAGTTATGTAATAGTCAACTGCACATTTGACCTCTCCTGTTCTATATGCAGGTATATCATACAGGAAAGGTCTGACCCTGTCTGACATAGGAAGTATCATTTGACCTCTCCTGTTCTATATGCAGGTATATTATACAGGAAAGGTTTGACCATGTCTGGCACAGGAAGTATCATTTGGCCTCTACTGTTCTATATGCAGGTTTATCATACAGGAAAGGTTTCACCCTGTCTGACACAGGAAGTATCATTTGACCTCTACTGTTCTATATGCAGGTATATCATACAGGAAAGGTTTGACTATATCTGACACAGGAAGTGATGCCGCCCTTCTGGTACCCCCACTAGATCTAGCTGTATCCCCAGATAGGTATGTGTCGTGTATTCCATAAGTATAACCACATTTGAGATTTACAATGTTCTCCCAGCCAGACCACTGATTAAACCTTGTATGCCTTCAGGTCCTAGCGAAAATGTTCTGTGACTAATTCGGTAATGCTGTGTGATACTGTTTTCAAAGAAACCAAACTTATGTCTAATGAGAAATGTTTGCGCATGCACAATTTCAGGAGCAGACGGATTTAATGTTAATACAGTAAATTAAACAAATCCATTTGCAATTGATATTTAGATATATGTATATGTGTTACTGGCTTAAACTAAATAATAATATGCAAATGGCAGTTTTTTGTGTGTTTAAATATACCACATTAATTATTGATAATTGTAATGCAGCCCTAATGTAAGATTATTCTATTAACGTCTCGTATGTGCGACCGTAAAACCCCCCGATTTACGTTTTTAACAACTATATACTTTTAACCTATATGTCTAGCATGTAATTGAATGGCATTTATAGAATTCAAATAACCATGTTAAGATTTTCAATTTGAGACAGTATGTCTTAGTTTTGCAGTCTGAAATGATGACTACCCGTGACTGTAAAACAAACATCTCGTACCGCAAAACAACTCTCATACTGACCCAGATTTAAAATCTTAACACGATTATTTTTTAAATTATTTATCTTTTTATATTTAAACTTTAAATTGAATGGAACTGCTTAAATAATAGTGAAGTTATGGCAATGGTTTGAATGCTATTCTGAAAAGGTAGAGTTAACCTGGAATGTTAATGTGTCATAAATTCAACTCAACTCTGAAATGGTGAGCAATAGCTCAATACACACCCGTGGCTTATTTATGTGTTTTTCAAAATCAAAGTGTCTGCTAGATATGTTATGACATTAACAAGTCTTACATTTTAATGTGGAATTATTTTCCTTATATTATTGCTGCAGTGATGAGAGTATCCAGGGTGTGTGGGAAGGCTGTCTGCAGTATTACTACAAGTGTATATCCGGCAAGGCTTTGTTAACCACGGCTCTCCTGGTGCCATCAAAGGTTAGTCACTTAGTATGATTTCTTTCAAATATAAACAAAAATTGCAATTGACTTGTTTTTGTGTTGCCTGCTTAGCATGGCAGACACTTAGGGATTACTTTGTCCATCGTCTGCTTTCGTCGTCCATGGTCGTCTGTCCGTCACACTTTAACCTGCAACCTGACCTTGGCCACAACTTGAAAAATAGTTGACTTACGTTCATGAAACTTCATAAATATCTTCATCTTACCCCAAGAAATGTCATTTCACATGTCCAATAGCTATGACTCAGTTGGGCAGAGTTGTACCCCTTTTCATGAAACTTAACCTGTAACCTAACCTAGCTCATAATTTGAAATAAGCACATGGCAGGCGACACAAGTGTTACATGGAACACCCTTCTAGTGTGTTTCAGTTACAAGATATTGATATCAGCGGTAAACTTCATGGTATTTTAATGGTACTTATTCTTGAAACTTGAAATTATGATGTGAGAGTCTTCGTTTGTAGATTAACTCTGTGTGTACTTCACCAGTGACTATTATATGCTCATTTTATTTTTTTTAACCTTGCCAACTGATGTACAGTATAAAGTACCATTTAAAATTATCCAGCAATATATTGTACATTTACAGAAAGAAAAACATTGAATGTTATATGATACATATATATTTAAAAAAAAAATACTGTGACATTTTTCCGTTTACTATGCTGAATTCCTATATTATTTCTTAAAATGCTGTTTTATTTCTCTCGAATATATTTCATGAACATTGCAGGAGTTAGGTATTGGAAACCTGGAAAGATGTCGAGGTTTTGCAGAACACCTTTACAAGCTGCTAGTCGACCAGTACGAAACTGTGGCAACACGGTCCTCGCAATACAGGCAGATACAGTGAGTATTTTGTGGTTGTTGTTTTATTGTAATGCTGGTTATACTTTTAAAAGATGCAGAGCTTCACGTTCACGATTCCTGCTAATAGAAATTCTAATATTTAAATTAAATTTAGGCAGGATTGTTGTCAAGGAAGGTGGAATTCATGTAATAAAAAATGCTCAGCTCACCAGTTTGGTATGGCTGAAAAACGTAAATATAAATAAGCAGACTGGGGCAGTGTTAACTTATACAGGACATGCCTCATCACAAATGTTCCGGAATGAGCATATGCCCATCATCAAACATGTACATATTGGTGATGTTTGAAACATGTGTGACCAGGGCTCCGGAAATTGCCAGCTTTATCGGTTTTGAACTGAAATGATGGACTTGGGATCGATTCAGATTACAAAAAAAAAAAAAAAATCGGTCCAAAATGTTGGATGCCAGACCGAATACCGGAAATAAATTGATTCTTTAAAATGTATAATTGCATAAAATGCACATGTTTAACAAGTACATCTGCAAAACACACGCTGAGGTGTTCATTTCCTGTGTAACTTAACACATTTTTTTACCCCCAAGGCCTGTGTAACTTTTCCCAAAAGGTGATAATTGCTCCCCTAATTGAACCAGAGATAGGTAACCACGTGACCATAACATGTGACATGTTGAATTAGCGAGTAATTAGACAGACTGGGCCACCCCTTATTATCGCTTTTCAACCAATCGTTAGTTCGAGTTGAAACAGTAAAATAATTTTAATGCTATGACCAAATAGAAAAAAGCACACTGTCTTGTTTGGTACGTTTGTCAAACGATTACGACAATAAAGGAATTGAATAGAATTGAACCATGTCCGGGTATGGAAGCGACTCAACGGAAACACTCCAAACATCAACTAACTGCAACTCAATTCATGATAAAAAAACAAAACAGAAGAAATATTAAAAATTTCTGTCTCACACGAATAGTTTTATTATAAACTGATTGTATCAAAATAATTATAAACGAAAGTAGTGGAATATAAAATTTATACTCTGTTCTGTCAGCTCTTCAAAAAGGAGATTGGTGAAATGGAGCGAAATCATTTTTGTTTACAAAACGTTGAGCGTTTTAACCATTTATAACATCTTTCTTTGATGTCTCCAGGTTGTATTTTGTGTTTATGATGGGGAAAGTTGGAGTGGGGTGAGGGTGCGGATTGCGTAAGAGAGGTCTCGGTCCGGGAAGCTTGTGAATGGATGGGGTAAATCTACAAGATCAGGAATCTCGGACCGATTGGGATTTTTAAATGTCCATAGCCCTGTGTGTAACCGATTTTAAATGTATTTCCATTACAAGGTTTATTGCAAAGTCACTCAGACACTATGGTCCAGGATTTAGGCAGTTTTTAACAACTCCAATACAATAGGATTGAGCCTCACTTTCCTTGAAAGTTCTGGGGTCTTAACTATTGGGCACTAAATATCACTCTTCAAACCAGAAAAATACTTTGTTACGTCATATAACATTTCAAAAATCGTTGAAAAACCACAATCGTTTGGCCTGGGAAATCACATTTAGATGGGTATATGATGCATTACATTTAGACTGGTATGTGATGCATTACCTGTAGACTGGTAGTCACATTTAGACAGGTACATGTGATGCATCAAGTTTAGACTGGTATAGGATGCATCACATTTAGACTTGTATAGAATGCATCAAATGTAGACTGGTATGTGGTGCATCATATCTAGACCGTTATGTGGTGCATCACATGAAGACTGGTATGTTTTGCAAGAAATACATGTTTGCCTCTTTCACCATATGTTTATCTACCCATCTGCAGGAGTGTAATATCAGATATAGACAGACTTGTCAAGGAGAAACCTACCCTATTACCACAGGAGGAGGCCACCAACTGGATGGTAAGACACACTGGGAATATGTTCTTTCTTTACTCCATACACTATAGACCTTCGGAGGCTCCTATTGCTCAGTCGGTAGCTTTTTTGACTGAATCCGGAGGTCATGGTCCGAGCCTCACGAGCCACTGGGTTATATCAGTGTGTCCGTAGGCATGACGCTACATTAAGCCTCGTATGTCGTAAGGGGATCTTTACCAAGTGGTCCCGTCTAACAGAGTCTCTCCTCCGAGAATGTTAAAGAACCATAGGAATTTTTAAACTGTAAGAGAAGGGCAGGGTTACCGGATTAGAATGACAAAAATGTCTGAATCACCACTTTGTATATTTTCATTATAAATTAAATGGTGTTTAGAAGAAGCTAATAATATAATTATTCCCCGATGTTCAGTCAATTATATGAGACAAATCTGATATCCACACACAAACTTTCTCGCCACTCATCGCTGTTCTTTCGAATCCTACTGGGAGCTCGACATAGAAAGTGTTGATACTTATGGATGATGGGAGGTATTGGTTCTACCCAGAAAAATAGGGGTGATCTGCCTCTACCACAAAAAAAAATGACCGTCATATATGGCCTAACATGTGCTAAAAAGGACGTAAAACACCATTCAAACAAAGAATCAGACACTAAAACATTAATCAATATGAAAAGGTGAAATTAGCGACCCCCCATGGAGATCACTGTAAGAGTCTCTTTTGTTTAAAAATCTAGTAAAAATGAAATAAAATGGATACCTTGATAATTTTTACCTTATATGTAATTTGCTTACATTAATTTAGACATGGAGCAAGGATCTGGTGTTACAGCTGTTGGAGGGTCTGAACCAGTTTCTGGTCGTGTTGCACAGCTGTCCGAGACAGCAGGGGGAGATAACTCTACACCCATCCCCTTGCCACATGTCAGATCTCCACAAGATGGCGCTGATAAAGCAGGGAGATGAAATACTCACTGACACCATCGGGCAAATAAAGGTTGGACCTAATATAGTTCACGCTTTCTTCAAAAACACTTTTCAAACATTTTTGGATCTCGCATTTGGCTTTCTGATAAAAGAAGCGCAAAAGCCATTTGCATTACCATACCATTCATTTATGTTTCATTTGAACAACTCTTTTTAAGTGAAAATCATTGTGTTATCCTTTCCTGATTGAAGCTGATCATGCGCAGATTAAGTGGGTTTGAGGGTACATCCGTCTCACACCCCAACCCGCCCCTCTTTTTTAATTGTCAACTTTACTTTTAAAGTTGCGTGCCCCCTTAAATCTGAGCAGTTATAAAAATTCATGTGAAAAGCATTTTTACTTGTCAACCCCTTTAACCGCCCACCCCACAATCTCAAATCCTGTAAATCTTGTATCTGCCACTGTTTATGTATGGCACATTATCCTACTGACGCATATGAGAAAATTAGGAAATCCTCAAATTACTGTGTTGTTTTGACATTTATTACAATCTCATTTCAGGACATGTTGAGTGAAGTCCAGATCTCACAAAAGATGTTGGACATGAAACAAACAACACTGTTATTATGGTAGGTCGTTCAATTTGATATGCTTTGTCTGTTATGTTGAATGGATATAAACAATGAAGGAATTTAAAAGGTTAATTATACTATACTTATTACATTAAAGAATCTTTCATGGGTATCGGTGCAGATTGGGAATTCCAACTTTGAGGTATAAGCGTTTTTAATAGAACCATGCCTCTGCCGAGGTTTTAATTAAAACATTTATAATGAGAGTTGGAATTAAGGCTATTCCATTTAAACATACCACTGGAAAGCACTTTTAAAATAGAACGCCCACACATAGATGCAAAAGTTTAAAGAACCAAATTTTAGAAAAATCCGGTTCCCCCATCGATCTTTTAATTTCCCTGCTGGGGTCCCGAGTATGTTTTAATGGAACTCGGCCTGACCAAACTGTAGCATGCTTGTCTTACCTGCTTATATCAGTCTGGGCGAGAAAAACTATTTTCTAAAACAGTTTGTTATCTGAAGTTAAATAATTGCTTAATTCTAAACTTGCAATAGAACCCCATAGATATCTAATGTAAGCCAGCAGATATACCTGCATGCCTAACCCATCAGTGATGTGTATTGGGGAAAGGTGGTCAGAAATGTCTAAATGATCACGTAAAGGGATTCTAGAATAAAACAATATTCTAACTTTACATAATAGACCATTTTCTAGTAAAATACCCCCAGGATAGCCTCGGCGGCATTCTTAGTTGTCTTAGCCTTGCTTTATAATCTTGATAAAGTAAAAAGCACTAACATAGTACTCTTTATGACTGTTTGCAAGATGTGCACTAATTTCTCGATTCATTTGTATGTGTTATTTTTGCAGGTCAGATGTGCTGAACATACAAACTGTGTTTGAAAAACTGTCTTCCATGGTTCCCAAGATGCAAGAGATATGCAAACTATTCTGCGACTTAGACAATCCAGATCATCCAAATGCTTTCACAGAAGTCCTTCACTTCATGTGTAGTGAAATTAGCGAGAAGTCACATGACTTTAATTCTTGGTTTATGATTGGTGCAGAAGCAAACCAGATAGAAAGTGATTTGAATGTAGATGGTGCTGCACAGTTTTCTCAACAAATGGAGATGCTGGTGTCAAATATTTTGATGGTTGTACAAAAACTAAGTAAACATCATGCTGCTGTGGATACTGAGGTAGCAGACGCAGATGGTGAAACCAGTGAAGGTGTGTTAAATATTTGTGTTTCTTGATAGTGAATTATAAGGATATAATCACTATAAATATGGAAGCTGGTTTCCAATACAAGTTTAGCGACTCCGTAGGATTTAGTAAAACATTTACCGGTACTTCCCCTTTCAAAGTCTTGTGAAGATAATAATTATTACATTTCCAGTGGGTATCTTGGATTTTCAATTTTAAAGGAAAAAATGACTATTTAAATGATTTTAATTGATTTACCAAATTATTTCTAGTAAACTCCATTAATAATCAACTGGATTATTCATTGATTTATGATGACATTTGTTTTAGATGTTGAGGATGAATTGCAAGATGGTCATCTTACAAGCCTGGTGTTAGACAAGCTACATAAAGATGGAGAAATGGTCGACTGTACCAATGTGAGTACCTTTTGGTCTAAGATAGTGCAGGTGTTTGGCAATTTAACCAGTTTGAGGACTGTTGTATTAGTTAGGCTGCAAAGGGTGGGCGATTGTGTCAAAAAGTGTGCAGGGATTCTTGTGATTGTACCAATCTGAATATTTTTTTATTAATCATTGTGCATCAACTCCGTGGTTGGGATTATAAAGATGCTGTAAGGTAAAGAACCGTCTCACCTCTCACCGCTGCGGGTTTGAATCCCACTGGGAGCTCGAATTATAAGAAAGTGTCGATTCTTTCGGATGCGGTAGGTATACAATACTGGTTCTACCCAGGAAAAAGTGGGAAGTCTGCCTCCAACACTAAAAATTGACCTTCATAAATAGCCTAAAGTGTGATGAAAATTACGTAGAACACCATTCAACCAACAATCAAAAAGGGTGCATGGGGTGGCATTTGTACCAGTGGGAGTACATGTCAAGGGCAGATAACTATACTATCCTTTTGACTACTTAGTGTCATATATGGTCCTTGTTAACTTTAAAAAGATACAATTTTGTCGTGGGTTTGCATGTTTTGACAAACAATTAAATTTTCAAATAGAAAGCATGACATTTTTTTATTAATTCGAAACCGGAAACGAGGCAGGGTAACGGTGTTCCCTTTACACAAGATCAAAAGTACTAAGTACCGTACGACAACGCTAATTATTTTAGCCCTAAAATAAATATGGCCTATTAACAATGATCTGCATTAATATCAAAAGGTGTAAACTGGCACACGGACTCAAATGAACAGCAAACTTTGGTTGTTTCTACAGCTATAGCTTCAAAACAAATTTATATTAATTTCAGATAATTGATGTCTTAACCAGTCTAGTCCAAGAGATTGTGAGGGAGAGAGACCAGTCCACCAGGGTGACCTTGACCTGCATTCTCCATCGATGTGTACCCCTCGTCTACCAATACCGAGATATACTACACCATCACCTAGTCAGTAACATAGCAACAGAGAGGCTCACGGGTAAACTGTTGTCTGTGCTACTTGGCGTATTTACAGAACTCGCCACAAAGGTAATGTAGTCGTGGTTGTCAAAATGTCTGTCTCTGACTCCAAACACATACTTCAGTTTCAATTAAGTTAAACAGTTCTCACTTAGTTAACTGGCTGTTCATTCCGATGCCACTTTAAAAGTGCAGGGACATATTAACCATCTCATTATTTATTCTCTCCAAGGTCTCCTCTCCCAGTGTAAGGTAATGTGTAGAAATATAATATCCCTCTATCTACATCATTACTGGCATCAACTGTACCTCTCTTGAACAGACTCAATACAACTGAATCTGATTTTCTTGTTTTTTGTTTCAAAGGGATTCCCTTTTCAGTATTGATTGCATTAAAAGCCCAGTGGAGTTTTTCATATAAACATATTTGAAGTCCTTTTCATGATTGATTTCAGGGCTTCTGTATCCCACCAGAGCTGGCAGATGAGCTAGAAGGTGAGGGGGCCACAGATTTCTGTGATATAGAGGAAGGGGGTTTAGGCGAGGGAGAAGGTGTGAAGAATGTCAGTGACCAGATAGAGGATGAAGATCAGGTAACTTGGAACTTCTTTATCAAAGATAAAGAATGAAAACAGTTGAAAACTAGAAGGCTATAGAGCATAATGTTCACTTCAAGAATAAGCGTGGTGGTGACATAGTGAAGGAAGCATCCGCCTTGCATGCTGGAGGTCGATGGTTCAAGTTATACTGAAGACTTCATAAAAAATGGTACTAGTAGCTCCCTTTCTTGACTTCCAGCATATAAGGGTATTACTAACAGTGGTTGGCCTCAGGTGTCCATATAATGTGACTGGGTGGGGTATCATGTCACGTGTCTGAGGCATGGTATTCCAGTGTGGCAGTACTAGACATTGAGCATTGAGCTCACTGCTACAAGCAGACAATGTCATGATATGTTTGAAAGATTCTTATAAGTGATGTTTAACCCCATGCATTCAACTTACTTTATAAAGTATTAAAGCATAAAACTGATTTCATTTTCTTATTTTCATAATTAAAGTAAAATTTATATTACATTACCAATTGTATGTTATATGTGTATTCATAGCTTGATGATGCCAAGCGACCTGAAGACCGGAAGGAAGAGGACAAATCTAACGAACCGGACATCAAGTCGGAAGAAAATGCCATCGAGATGTCAGAAGACTTTGATGGAAAGACCCAAGACCTGGAAGATGCAGACAAACAAGAACAGGATGAGGAGGATGATGACGCTGGGGACGATGAATTAGACAAACAGATGGGAGATGTGGATGAACAGGAAGAAGATAAACTGGATGAACAGATGTGGGGCAGTGATGAAGAGGAGGAAGGTGATAGTAAAGAGGTAAGCAGGGGAACTAGAGGATGGATGGGAAGAACGGTATCAAGGAGAAAGGTGATAGTAAAGAGGTAAGCAGGGGAACTAGAGGATGGACGGGAAGAACGGTATCAAGGAGAAAGGTGATAGTAAAGAGGTAAGCAGGGGAACTAGAGGATGGACGGAAAGAACGGTATCAAGGAGAAAGGTGATAGTAAAGAGGTGTGCAGGGGAACTAGAGGATGGACGGGAAGAACGGTATCAAGGAGAAAGGTGATAGTAAAGAGGCAAGCAGGGGAACTAGAGGATGGACGGGAAGAACGGTATCAAGGAGAAAGGTGATAGTAAAGAGGTAAGCAGGGGAACTAGAGAATGGACGGGAAGAACGGTATCAAGGAGAAAGGTGATAGTAAAGAGGTAAGCAGGGGAACTAGAGAATGGACGGGAAGAACGGTATCAAGGAGAAAGGTGATAGTAAAGAGGTAAGCAGGGGAACTAGAGAATGGACGGGAAGAACGGTATCAAGGAGAAAGGTGATAGTAAAGAGGTAAGCAGGGGAACTAGAGAATGGACGGGAAGAACGGTATCAAGGAGAAAGGTGATAGTAAAGAGGTAAGCAGGGGAACGAGAGGATGGACGGGAAGAACGGTATCAAGGAGAAAGGTGATAGTAAAGAGGTAAGCAGGGGAACTAGAGGATGGATGGGAAGAAAGGTATCAAGGAGGAAGATGATAGTAAAGAGGTAAGCAGGGGAACGAGAGGATGGATGGGAAGAAAGGTATCAAGGAGGAAGATGATAGTAAAGAGGTAAGCAGAGGAACGAGAGGATGGATGGGAAGAAAGGTATCAAGGAGGAAGATGATAATAAAGAGGTAAGCAGGGGAACGTGAGGATGGATGGGAAGAAAGGTATCAAGGAGGAAGATGATAGTAAAGAGGTTAGCAGGGGAACGAGAGGATGGATGGGAAGAAAGGTATCAAAGGAGAAAGGTGATAGTAAATAGGTAAGCAGGGGAACGTGAGGATGGATGGGAAGAAAGGTATCAAGGAGAAAGGTGATAGTAAATAGGTAAGCAGGGGAACTAGAGGATGGATGGGAAGAAATGTATCAAGGAGGAAGATGATAGTAAAGAGGTAAGCAGGGGAACGAGAGGATGGATGGGAAGAAAGGTATCAAGGAGAAAGATGATAGTAAAGAGGTAAGCAGGGGAACTAGAGGATGGATGGGAAGAAAGGTATCAAGGAGAAAGGTGATAGTAAAGAGGTAAGCAGGGGAACTAGAGGATGGGTGGGAAGAAAGGTATCAAGGAGGAAGGTGATAGTAAAGAGGTAAGCAGGGGAACTAGAGGATGGGTGGGAAGAAAGGTATCAAGGAGGAAGATGATAATAAAGAGGTAAGCAGGGGAACGTGAGGATGGAAGGGAAGAAAGGTATCAAGGAGGAAGATGATAGTAAAGAGGTAAGCAGGGGAACGAGAGGATGGGTGGGAAGAAAGGTATCAAGGAGGAAGATGGTAGTAAAGAGGTAAGCAGGGGAACGTGAGGATGGGTGGGAAGAAAGGTATCAAGGAGGAAGATGGTAGTAAAGAGGTAAGCAGGGGAACGAGAGGATGGATGGGAAGAAAGGTATCAAGGAGAAAGGTGATAGTAAAGAGGTAAGCAGGGGAACTAGAGAATGGATGGGAAGAAAGGTATCAAGGAGGAAGATGATAATAAAGAGGTAAGCAGGGGAACGTGAGGATGGATGGGAAGAAAGGTATCAAGGAGGAAGATGATAATAAAGAGGTAAGCAGAGGAACGAGAGGATGGATGGGAAGAAAGGTATCAAGGAGGAAGGTGATAGTAAAGAGGTAAGCAGGGGAACTAGAGAATGGATGGGAAGAAAGGTATCAAGGAGGAAGATGATAATAAAGAGGTAAGCAGGGGAACGTGAGGATGGATGGGAAGAAAGGTATCAAGGAGGAAGATGATAGTAAAGAGGTAAGCAGGGGAACGAGAGGATGGATGGGAAGAAAGGTATCAAGGAGGAAGATGATAGTAAAGAGGTAAGCAGGGGAACTAGAGGATGGGTGGGAAAGAAGATATCAAGGAGGGTTTAATAACTCATCCAAATCCAATGGGTTTAGTAAATATGGGACAAGTTATATTCAGTCCAGTCAATAATAAAAGTTTCAGAAACATTTTATCAACAAAATTAGTAAGCTTTAAAACAGGGAATTCAGTAAAAGTTTTCATGGGGTAGAATATTTAAGAAATAAAATATTTCCAGCTGGTTCATATTGTCCCAGATCCAAACCTGGTGGGCGGGACTTGAAGACCATCGATACCAAGGGCCGTATGCCCGTGTTTCGATGTGTTTCCCAAATACCAGGTTTTGATCTCGCACAATATAAACTCGCTGGAAATATTTATTTTTTTATCTAAATTATATGTATTATATTTATGGATTTTTATCAATTTTATACACACATTTTCGAGAGATTGAACATAATGCAAACACATTCTCACAACTTACATTGTACGTCCATCTCTCAGCAAACGAAGGAAATATACAACTTTATCATGTTTCTTTGTTATTTGAACATAACAGTGCCTTAAAATAACGTAATCATTGTTTTGGTTATTTTTCGACGTTAAAAATCTTTTAAAATGACGTTCCAACGGTTGAAGGACGTGATGTGAGGTCTATATAGCTGTTTTTTAAACTCTCAATAGCCAATCATCATTGAATGTTTTCATAAACCATGTTAGGTAGTAAAATTTTAATATTTAGTCTAGAAACAATGATTTGAGGGATAAGAAACAGTTAATCAAGAAGTACAATAAATTCCAAAAGCTTAAACAACTTAAATCATTTAATTCCACTACTCCTAAGGAGGAAAAGGAGGAATCTGGCCCCGGTGACGGTAAACAGAGCGAACCAGAGTTGGTTGCCAAGGACGACAATGAGGACAAGACAGAGACGGAGGGAAACAAGGACAAGGGAGATAACAAAGATGACACACAGGAGGAGAATAACGAAGAACAGAAACCTAATAATCTCGACCAGATGGATCAGGTGTGTAGCATAGATATTTATCCTGCATGATGTGTATCGACTTAGAAAGTTGAAGAAGTATGTTTGTATGGGGGAGGTTGGGTGGGTAGGGGATGGGGTTGGGATCAAAAACTGTCTAAACTACTATTATGTTTATATCATGCTAATGGTACATGTAGGTTTTATATGAAGTTTTCCTGTTATGTGTTGCAGTTGTTTAAGCAAATGTTTGTCAGCATTTACAGGTTTTATTTGAAGTTTTCCTGTTATGTGTTGCAGTTGTTTAAGCAATTGTGTGTCAGCATTTACAGGTAGAGTATTATGAAATAAGTATAAATCAGGTCAACATGAGTTCTTAGCAGTACATTTATATAAACTATCTTACTTTAAAACATAGGACTAAAATTTAATTTAATTGATATGGAATTTTCCATGTTTGCTCTTTAATTTGTTTGAAATTCTACTCACTTTTAATTTTAAAAAATCAAAGTGGGATTGCTTTCCATTGGGATTGCTTGCAATACAACCTGTTAGGGAAAGAACCAGTAAATGTGTGCGGTAATAGTTATGTTCTACTCCTCCAGGATAACTATGATGATGACCAGGTTGATCCGTATCATGGGAAGGATGAAGAGGAAAAACAAGCTCCTGAAGACATGGAACTCCCAGATGACCTTAACCTTGATGAGGATGAGGCAGGAAAGGACGAAGGCGAGGCTGAGGATGTAGTGGAAGAGACAGGTAGGTTGTGTAAATGTACTTCGGTGCTGCTGGTAATATAGTTGCCTCCGTATCCTACTGATATAGCTATGCCACACTTGTTTTGTCATGAATACAGGTCTCGGCCAACTTCGGTGTTAAAAAGCAATGTCAGTGTGTGCCTGAAGGAACATTTTTTCATCTTGTGTAAGATATAGACGTGTGTGTTTTAAGTCAAGACATATATGTGTTATTAAGTCATTGTACGTTAACAACAAATTGGCATGATTTCTCAAGTCACACACATGCATATATTCCAGTGATATTTGATAGATTGTAACAAGATATTTCAAACTAGAGTAATAGTATGGGTGTATTTGAATTTGTATTTACGAATAGTTTTATTTTAAAGTTTGAAAGGGTTAGTGCATATGAATAGGTCAGGTGGCCTCGGTAGCTTGGTGGACAAGGCCTAGTGCATATGAATAGGTCAGGTGACCTCGGTAGCTTGGTGTACAAGGCCTAGTGCATATGAATAGGTCAGGTGACCTCGGTAACTTAGTGTACAAGGCCTAGTGCATATGAATAGGTCAGGTGACCTCGGTAGCTTGGTGGACAAGGCTTAGTGCATATGAATAGGTCAGGTGGACATGGCCTAGTGCATATGAATAGGTCAGGTGACCTCGGTAGCTTGGTGGACAAGGCCTAGTGCATATTAATGGGTCAGGTGGCCTCGGTAGCTTGGTGGACAAGGCCTAGTGCATATGAATAGGTCAGGTGGACATGGCCTAGTGCATATGAATAGGTCAGGTGACCTCGGTAGCTTGGTGGACAAGGCCTAGTGCATATTAATGGGTCAGGTGGCCTCGGTAGCTTGGTGGACAAGGCATACATAAATCCGTACAAATCGATAAACCCCGCCCACCATTGTTCAAGCTCAATATTGGACAGCATGTGCTTTATGAAACAGGGTAAATACATCATGTGATTTTAATTGGTCAACTGGCATGGTCAGATATAAGTTTGATTGACAGAGCGGATCTATGCATTGAGCTTTAGAGCTAGAGACCTCTGCCCCACGTGGGTTCCTGGCAGAGGCAAGTCTGATGTTCATCCTTCATCTCATCTCCTTCTGAGGTTGTTGTCCCAATAGAACCTAATAGGATGTGTTAATGGATGGGACGTAAAACTCCGTTTCATTTCATATGAATGGGTAGCACAATACTGCCACCTTACCAATAATACACAGTATACACAAAACTGCCACCTTACCAATAATACACAGTATACACAATACTGCCACCTTACCCATAATACACAGTATACACAATACTGCCACCTTACCCATAATACACAGTATACACAATACTGCCACCTTACCCATAATACACAGTATACACAATACTGCCACCTTACCAATAATACACAGTATACACAATACTGCCACCTAACCCATAATACACAGTATACACAATACTGCCACCTTACCAATAATACACAGTATACACAATACTGCCACCTTACCCATAATACACAGTATACACAATACTGCCACCTTACCAATAATACACAGTATACACAATACTGCCACCTTACCCATAATACACAGTATACACAATACTGCCACCTTACCCATAATACACAGTATACACAATACTGCCACCTTACCCATAATACACAGTATACACAAATACTGCCACCTTACCAATAATACACAGTATACACACTATTGACGGACCTATTACGATTGCTGTTTACAGCAAAAGAAGACGAGACCAAGTTGCCACCAGAGGAGACGCCTGAACAAACAGAAGAAGAACAGGGAGATGAGTCGGAGGAGAGGAAACAGGAAGATGCCACAGAACAGAATGCACAGGTACGTTAGAATACATCTGTAATGTATAGGACCTTACACGACACACATGCAGCTCAAAGGTTAGGTGCACTTTGGGGCAGTCCAACAAAAACTAATTTACACAAAAAAGAGAAATACTGTCGTCTCGATTGTTTCAGGTCAAGTGACCCTGATGACGGGAAACATGAATACTTCAAAACAAAATCCAATGAAGTTTGTATCATATAGTTTTTTTGTGCTGAATTTAAACCAAATTAAACCAAATTAAACAAATTGTTTGTATACAAACATGTTTTATGTTTGTCCATGTATTTACATACCTAACTTCAAACCACGCAACATGTTATCTTGGTGCAGTTATTCACATACCAAAACTTACCATTGAAGGAAGCAGATGTAAACGAAGAAGGAAAGAATGAAGAACAAAAAGAAGAAGAAGAAATGGAAACAGATACAAATGAAAGAAAAGAAGAAGAGGGAAATGAAGATCCTGGCTTTAGTCCACAGGTTTGTGTTTCTTAGTATATGATTTTCATTGCACATGTAGCAAACAGATTCTATACAGTACTTTATTACACATTCAATGCTAAATTAACCACTGTACACTGTTGTGGGTTTTAATACAGAGGGTAAATTACAAAATGGAATACCATTCATTTACAGTAGTATATTAGATCTGACACTGTTGCGAATTTAGTTGCTGACAAACTAATTCCGTAAGCCCATTTTCATATTCATTATCATGATCATCATACCATTTTTTGTCGATGAGTTTAAAGGGAATGCTGCACTATTTTCAAACAACATTTATTTAAAAGAGCTCTGAAAAAATTGAAAAAAGCATCAAAACTGCAACCAAAAATAAAGGAGATATGACCTATTGAAAAGTTGCAAAGAAATATAAATGGAGACGGCAATCTTGGAACGATTACGTCATTGCGCCTTTTTAAAATTTATGGCATACTGAAAAAATATGTTGTAGTGCGAAGAAAATCACTGGAAATGAAAAATAGGCATACGATGTGTACATTTTACATTTGTATATTCAATTATTTGCAGTTATTTACATTGCTTAAAAAAAAAAAATTCAAGATGCCATATATGGTAAAAAGGCGCGATGATGTCATTGTTCCAAGATGGCTGCCTCATTATGTTTCTTTGCAAGTTTTCAATCGGTCATATCTCCTTTATTATTAACGGTATTTTGAAATTTTGTTCAGCTTTTTTCAAGTTTTTCAGAGCCCTTTTAAATAAATCTTGTTTAAAAATAGTGCATCAACCAACCCCTTTAATACAGTCAATAAGAAATGAGCACTCATCTAAGATACTGATACTTTACCAAATGACCTAAAATTAACATTTTATCTGGCATATCAATTTATTGCTTAACGCTAGAATTAATTTTTAACACCAGCGTATTTTAATTCCAGCGTTAAAACAAACTGAACAACACATTTTTAACGTAGCGTTATCTTACGCTCTCTTAAGAATTTAACGGCCCGTTACCTTAACGTAGTGTTAAATTTAACATTTCTTTGAACAACTGGCCCCTGGTGTTTATATCACAAAAGTTAAGGATATCATTTTGGTAGGAAGTATCAGTATGACCTCTAGTTGCACATATCGTCGCACTGTTCCGGTCCATTGACTTTCGGTGGAGTTATGGCCTTATCTCAGCTGATAGCTGACAGTGGGGGCATTTGTCTCCACAGACACATTTATAGTTGGTGTCAGAAATTGTAATTCAGTGTACATTGTAAAAAAAAGTGGATGGCACTGTTGAAAGGAAGTATGATATGAGAGGTATTTATTTTATTTGCTTTATTCAATCTCAGGATGAGGTTACTGTAGAGAATGAGGCAGAGAAAGAAGATAATGACACGCCTCAGGCAGGGGAGCATCATGAGCAGACGTCACACGACGCTGAGTCTGTAGAACAGAGTGACACAGCCCAGGACCAGGCGGGTCAGGACACAGAAAACAACCAACAGGAGGTAAGGTGTAAGAATACAAGCTGAAAAGTTAGCTAGGGTTAATTTATAAATATATCTTATATACTAAAGCATCTTACTCCCAACTCGCACATTTTGAACTTTATATATTTAAGGCAGCGTTGTAAAATGTTTGCTCATCATGGCTAATGTCTCTACCCGAGTCTACAATATTACCGTATTTTTCCGGTCTGGGCACATTTCTTCTTAAACGCAAGTTGAATACCTCAGCTCATGTCAGGATTTGTGCATTGGACCTTTATACTAGCTGTAGAAACATTTAGTATATCAACAATGGACAATTTGGTCTTTCTCACTGCCCGTTCTCACCACTCGACATCCCCTTATTACAGTCTCCCTGCCCCTTTCTTTCCTCATATAACTCCTGATAATGGGATGTTGGTAGTATCCACGTGTCTTTTACATATTTTATTGTTAAAATGTCATTAATATTTTTCATTGTTTTCTACAGATGGATGGTACAGGTCAGGCCAGTTCAGAACAGGTCGAAGGTCATCAAGGTCAGAAGTCAACAAATTCAACGGACACTTCATCTGACGGTAAAAGGAAAAAGGTAACAAGTGTTAAATATAGAGTATTCATACTAATTTCTGAATTGTCTAAGTATATTGTTTGCGCATCTTGTAACAATTTAGTTACATTGATAAAAAAACACACCTTATAAAGGGCTATTCCATTAAAAAATACATGTGACCCCTGGAAGGCACTTTAAAATTGAACACCAACTCATAGAGGCAAACTTGATTCTAAAGAACCAAGTTTTGGAAAATGGAGTTTCCGCAGTCACGGCCTGCAGTCACACCAACCCATAGAGGCAAACTTGAGTCTAAAGAACAAAATTTTGGAAAATGGAGTTCCTGCAGTCACGGGTATTTTTTAAGGGGATAGCCCAATTAGCTTTAACTTACAAGTTGAACTTGATGCCTACCTATGTTATTGTGTAATATAAAAGTGTTGTTAAAAATATTTTTATAAAGAAAATTAAAAGTTTGGAATTTCTAGATTTTGCAACTGCTGTTAAATTTAAGTTCCTGTAAAGTTTTATTAAAGTTTAAGTTAAACTTGACATTTTCTTGTCCATAAACAGCATGAGAGACAACCCGGGAAGTCAGACATGGATAGATCGCTGGGCTCCACAGAACAGAAGTACAAGAAGCTGAAGACCACAGACAACACGGATATTACCCAAGACCAGCAACAGGTACAGTAGGGGTGCAGATATGGTGTCCGGGTGCACCCTTCAGTAGCACACTTGTGTCTTACCAATGCAGCCCTGGGCCTGTATTCATAAAGCAACTTGAGTGGAAAATGTAACTTAAGTTAAAATTTAAGATTTTTACGTTTTTAAATATCCTTATTAACCTCTCAGGGACACTACAAGCAATCTTTTTCAAGATTTTAGCTGTATGTTTTATTTATCCATAACCGTATAAGCAATATTAAGAAAATGTCTTAAATCTATATAAAAGGTGTTTAAAAAATTGATAAAATTTCACTTCAGATATTGCTAAGAAGCTTTATGGATGACCCAGGTTTATTTCCCCATTTAGTTGCTGTATGCTTATGCAGAAAATGGGTTTTCCTCAGGTTTGCTGGTTTCCCCCAAATATTTCTTAGTGTTTTGTGATTTCACATGAAGTGAATAAAGTAGTATTTATAGTAAATTGTCTTATTGATATTTTGTATCTAATAACGTTTAGCAATCCTGAAAACAGTACATTTGAACATACCTGTTTGATTGTAGAAACCTTATTTTTCCCATCGCAATTCACTAAATGCAATGTACATGATTTTATTTAAAAAACAACAATGACATTTTTAGGAGGATGCCGAGAGCAAAAAATCTGACACGTATGAGCATATCAAGGACTCAACATCCCATTACGATGCCCAGACTCTGGATGTTGCCACGACAGACCAACAGGAGAAACAAGACCAGATCAGACCAGAGAATGAGGAGGCAGACTCGGATGTAGACGGGGATGTAGACATGGCAGATAGTGACGAGGATAAGGAGGTATAGAGCATGTTGTATCTTTTTATGAGAAGTATTGTGCAATTGATTAGAAAAAAATTGATACATTTCCAGACTTGGCATTGATTAGCGAATTAGAAAAACCTGGTCAACTGTGCTGGTCAGTTAATGATGCTATTTTACAATGGTGTGTTCAGGATAAAAATTGTTTTAAGTTTCTGCTTGATTTTTATATTATAAAGCATAAAAGAATGTTATAAATGTTGTTGTTTAGATGTGTATAACTGACTTTTGATCATCTTACAGTGAGAAAGTTTTTTTTCTCCTGGTACACATTCAAGAATTTTTTCATTTTTTTGTACTGCTCAGTGAAGTTAATCTTGTTTTTCTCTCTAATTAAAAATGTTGCCGCTATTTAATCTCCGTCTATAATTGTTACTGTGGACATTACTGCCTTTTCACATAGGACACAAAAGACACAGATGATTTGTCATCTGCTAAATTGAAGAGAAAGTCAAAAAAAGAGAGAGATATGCTGGAAGATGACACGGCCGATAATGCCATGGAAACAGAGAATGCACAGAAATATGAGTTGCCTGGAGATCAGGTTGCCACGGAAACAGTTGCTAGGGGACCGGATTCCACCATACATACAGCTCTAGAGCATTTGTACCTTGAAAATATGGTAAGCTATTCAGACAGCAGAATATTCTATGCACGTTTATTTACTTAAAAATTAATATTTGTTCAACTCCTGAAGCCAGTCTTAGTAAGGGTGGTTTTCCACCTTTGAGATAAATAAGTTTGACTGTACTTATAATAGTTACTGTATCGTGAGGTACCAACAAAATGTTTAGAATAAGAGACGTGGAAGTGAGATAATATTTTAGATGGGGTGGGGGCATCCCAACCCAACAATGTTTTGATGGTATTGTCTAACTTTTCAAAAATGTCTATGTTTTGGGATTCTAACCAAATAAGAGATTTTCAGTACACAAAAGAGCCTCAGTTGTTACCTTTTTAATTATTAGCTGTTCAGTTCTCTGTAGTAGCTAGCATTGATTTAGTGATGACGTTATGAATAAAATAATTTGTCGTTCTATAATTGTAATCTATATATGCGTAATATTTATAAATGACGAGAAGGTAGCAATTGTCACATGTTTATAGTGTCCAATGTGCGTTTAACCCAAATGACTTTTAAGAGGCCGTGACAAGTCTGCGTAAAAACTGTTTAATAAACGTTATACATATATGCTCCAGACAAATCAATATTAACAAAGTAAAAACATAAAGCAGTGTTTGTTATAAAGATATTTTTTTTCTTTCTTGTTAAACGTCTGTATGAAGTTATTTATATTATCTCCAGACATTTGACCTTGAGAGTCTGAGGGCAGAGTTGGAGGACCAGCTGGGTTCCTGGAACCAGGACAACCTTCCGTCTGGCACAGATAATGTAAGTAGAGCCCGATGTGTAAATGTAATAGATAGCCACGTTATTGTACTTCTATCAAATTATGCCATGAAAATCACATTGCATAAATTTATAATATTGGATTGGATTTTAGAGTATATTCAGAAATACCCTTTGTAACAGTTGTGACAGAGAAATTCCAACACCGTTTGGTTACATATAAAAATGTTTTAAATCATTTTGTTGGTGTGTTCTTGGTCAAGAAACTTTCCCTTAGCCTTGTGTCGTAAACCATTCAGTGTATCGGAGTCTGTTCTCATTGGTCATTAAAGAACCACAATCTCCACCCAGAGTACACTCGTTCCTCATTTGTCTCTGTCAACATCAAAGGATGTAGGGCGAACGGTTAGGTCACGTGATTATTCAAAAAAGTTATGACGATGTTTATAATAAATCCTTTTGCGTGATCTTCAAAGGTAAAATATAGACCTATATAATTTCAGTTTATTTTTTATGAGTTTTTTTTTTTAGTAATTTTCTGCTATCGAGCTTCAGTTTTAAATGTTTACATATGCGTAGCGATTGAAGAGAACTAAATACGTATTGGTTTTGTAGTAAAATAGTCCTGATTAAAACTAAATTGTTTTCATGCATTATTTCAAATCTTGCAACATCTAATCTGCAGATATTCTGAAAACTATATTTACACAAGAAATAAATAAGTTTTAGGCAAACGTATTCCAATTTAACAGGTTTTACCAAAATCTTGTAATTCAGTAGTTAGCAGAGATATGTGTGTGCAAGGAATGATAACTCTGCGTAGAGATTGAAATAACCATAGTAATCTGTTTGTTAGTAAGCAGTTAGTTAGTAAGACAGGTTCCTGGATGTCTATGTATTCTTACCTTCTCTCTGGGGTGGCTCTAAATAACATATAATGTGTGGATGAGGCATTAAACAACATTCAGTTGGATTATTTATGTGTGTTATACAGGAGACAGCTGCAAGTGACTTATGGCACAGATACGAGGCTCTGACATCAAGTCTGTCACAAGATTTGTGCGAGCAACTTAGGCTGGTACTGGAACCTACCCAAGCCACAAAACTCAAGTATGTATACATGAACATGTACATGCAAGCTTAATGGTGTAGGATTTGGGGCATAAGATGATGTACCAGTACCTTAAAGGGAATGTAGCAACACAGCCAAACAAGCTCTATTAATGAGAGTTCTGAAAAACTTGGGAAAAGGTGAAAGAATTACCAAAATCGGATGATAAACAAAAAAGATATAACCATTTAAAGGTTGTTCTAAAACGGATATGGGAGCCACCATTTTGGAACATTTTTAGAACTATGACGTCATAGTTCCATATTACCATACATGGAATATTGATAAATATCATTTAAAATGAAGAAAATCACTGCAAATGAATGCATTTTTTTCACTGGTCAGATAAAGCATTATTGCCATTAAATATTACATATTTTTCATACAGTTGCTGTCATTTTTTCCCTATTTCAATAAATGTTCATATTTATACATATTCCATATAATATGGTCATTTAGAACCGTGATGTCACAGCTCTCAAAATGGCCGCTTCCATATCCGGTTCAAAAGAAACTCATATCTTCTTTGTTTATCATCTGATTTTGATAATTCTTTCACCCTTATTCAAGGGTCAGATTTCGACAGCCGAAAAATATTGTTTAAGACCTGAATGATGTGGAATATTCAATAACAAAAATGTGTGAATTTCACTGAATCAAGATAATTAAACAGAGAAATGTATTCTATCCTGCAGTTGTTTATTGAAGTTAATGATAAAATGGCTAGTAAAATACAGAATAATAAAAATATTCTACAACTTGTTTCCTTTAATTTTCAATAGTTATTAAAGTTATGGTATTTTGAATGCAGCCAAGTATTGCATATATGTCAGAAATCCGAATGAGTTACATTGGTTTATTTTGGATTGTAAACACTGGTCACATAATGTCTTAAAATCAGTGTAATCTGATAAATATTGAGTTTGACCTAAGTTTTGAAATTAAATATATTTAAGTATTAAAATTAAGTATTAAAATAATTTAATATATGATATTTTTGCAGAAGTTTTAATATATTTAAATATTGCAATATATGATAATTTTGCCGAAGTTTTAGTATATACTTAACGCCATTAAAAGAGCAAGTTTTGTTATTTTGTGTTTATTTTTAATTAAAATATCTCCAAGATCGATTGTATATTTCCGATTTTACTTCTTTCAATACATGAATTTGATCGGTCACCAGATTTATAGGGAATTTGATCGGTCACCAGATTTATAGGGAATGTGGATAATTTCTAACCTGTACATAACATTACAATCGATCTTGGAAATAAAAATAAATAAAAAGACTTGCACTTTTAATGGTGTTAAGTATATGTGTATTTAAATATTGCAGTATATAGTATTTTTGCAAAAGTTTTAATATATAAAGGATCTTACATGAGTACTCATTCATTATTGAATTTATTAAACGAGTTGGCAAAATGATATAATGCGAGGCTCTTCCCG
The DNA here is from genome assembly GCA_037043455.1 of Cyrtodaria siliqua. Lineage (NCBI taxonomy): Eukaryota > Metazoa > Mollusca > Bivalvia > Adapedonta > Hiatellidae > Cyrtodaria > Cyrtodaria siliqua. Next base: position 50,152 of record JAWPHD010013273.1, read on the forward strand.
AGCATTATATCATTTTTGCTAACGAGTTTAATAAATTCAATAATGAATGAGAATGAATGCTAGATTCTATTTATCATATAACTCACATATCGACTTGTATTGCATTTTGCCTGTCGCTTTAACACGTCGGAACACGTACAATAACATGATGTCCATGATGTCATTAACGTTATGTTATAACACTAGTGGAATATCGAAAATATTCAATGGTGTTATTACACTCCCACACCACATGTTATGTGATAAACTGAAATATATGATTGTTTAAATAAATTGAAAATTGAATACGCTATTTGCAGAGGTGACTACAGGACTGGTAAACGCCTCAACATGAGGAAGGTGATACCGTACATAGCCAGTCAGTTCCGTAAGGACAAGATATGGTTGCGGCGGACCAGGCCCAGCAAGAGGCAGTACCAGGTCATGTTGGCTATCGACGACTCCTCAAGTATGGTGGATAACCATTCTAAACAGGTACGTAATACCCATAATGCATTTCTTCAGTTTAGAAGGACTAGAGGTTATTTTAATGATAAGGAATCTTTTTTTTTAACACTTACTAACATGAAGGGAAAAAAGTATTGTTTTAAAGAAAAGCATTTCATTGGTGTCTGGGTAGTGCAGATTATAGCACACTCGCATCTCAACGATGGAACCCGGGTTTTCTGCATCGTTCTGGCGATGTAGTTGCCCACTAGAGTTTGGAGCGGTGTCCTCCCACATCAACACTATGTTAATACTGTGAAGAGTGATTTAATTTTGAATCTCTCGTGAAAATATTGATGCTTATGAAACGTTGTCCTTCAGAGTCATAGTATTTTATTAATAAAGCATAACTGAAAGAAACTAGACCTGCCTTAAATGTATCTGTCTCTGGATTGTGGACCCATGTCGTTACACTGTTACATAAACCATGTGTCCAGGTAGCGCAGACCGTACCAATGCAACCTCGATTTGATTCCCCGTCTCAACCTTGTGAGAGGGTACTTTGGTGGCCCACTTGGACACGTGGGTTTTCCCTGAGTTAAAGTTTCGTTAAAAGGCGTGTTTGTTAATATACTGTTTCTTTGTGTATAAAGATGACATGGTTATAAGTTGAGACGTGTGTTGTATTTACAGATTGCATTTGAATCTCTGGCCCTCATATCTAATGCCTTAACACTATTGGAGGCTGGCCAACTTTCCATATGCAGGTTTGTTCTCTTCTTCATTTATCTGTCGCATGCGTGATTATAATTATTATTTCCTGGAAAATAAGGCCATGGCTCTGTTGATATCAAAGTCTCGCCATATAAACTTCACATGCAAAGACACTTTCATAGTACCCTACCTATTTTCTATATTATATAATAAATGAAGAAATCAAAGACTAACAAATTAAGGGCTATTTTATTAAAACATACATGGAACCCAAGGAAGGCACTTTTGAAATTGAATGGCCATAGGAATGCCCATCCATAGATGAAAAATGAGAAAAACAAATTTCAGAAAATAGGGTTCACTCGTAGATGTTTATTAAATTTCCTTCCTGAAGTCCCGGAAATATTTTAATGTAATAAGCTAAGCATATGCATACTTGAAAAAAAAAAAACTAATGTGTACCGGTATTTCAGTTTTGGAGAGACGGTGAATTTCCTGCATCCATTTACAGAGCAGTTCACCAGTCAGTCTGGTGCCCACCTTCTGCAGTACCTTACATTCGAGCAGAAGAAAACTAAAATAGCACAGGTAACTCGTGAAGTTTCTCAGACAAGAATCTGCATTCCTGATTGATAATTAATGATCACTTTCAATGACCTTTGTAAATTTCCTGCATTTTGATTGGCTTGGCTTATCCATAAAAATGTCCAACCCATAAATATTGTACATACTGTCATAAATTTAACGAGGTTCAGATGAAACACTGGTAGCAGGTAGCGCCATGGTGTAATGGTTAGCATTACGGCTTAGTAACCCAGGGATCGCGCGTTCAATCCCGGCCAGGACCGAATTTGGGTTAATTATCGTAATATTTCAAAAAGTATATTTCCTACCTTACCAGTCCTTCGGATGAGACTTTAAACCTAGGTCTGCTCGCTAAAATGCTTGGTGCAATACAGCGAGGATAAATAAACGCTTACACATACACATGAAACACTCATCTTGATTGGATGAAGATATATTTCATTGGGCGGAGTCATAGAAACATAACATTTGAAACTCGATTCGAAAAGTTTTACAGCTTTACACGCAACTTATGAGAGAAATGCGTTAGAAAGGTGTCAAACATAATAAATGGAATTGTTCAGTTTGCTGGGTTACATGGTTCTTGTTTAACGACTTTGTTACGCGTCACCATTAAATATTAAAAAAGGTCAGTAGGTTACAGTTACCAACCTTGGTTGTAAATAAAGTAGGCTTGTTACATGTCACCATTAAATATTTTTTTAAAAAAAGGTGAGTAGATTGCAGTTACCAAACTTGGTTGTAAATAAAGCACAGACGTATGGTATATCCTATTTAATATAAATTGAAATCATATCAATTGTGACAGATTATCCAAGGTAAGAGCTGTGGTGATTACAGCTGTGGTGGCCAGAGGTCCCAGGTTTGATTACCTGTGGGGTCACATCCCAAATTGTTCGAACGCATTACCTCAGTACCTTATTCTTGCAATATGCTGTGATAGTATGCCATCCTTTGGAGGGGATGTTAGGCCTTAGGTCCTGTGTGCAGCGAGAGCCATTCCCTCTGCACGTGAAAGATCTTGCTGAATTTCTGCCTTAATCAGTTATACAAAAAAGCTTGAAAAAACTTTCCTCGTAAACGCGGCTGCCAGGATAATCAACGTTGACCGTCTGCAGCATCAGTAGACAGAATGATATAACAATTTCTAAATTGTTCATAAAGGGACACACGGCAATCTTGAAGTATTTGAAATGGGTGTCTCGATTTATATATCCAGTATCGTTTTTACTTTTACCCTGGTTACATTTAAATAAATTAAATTTTAAGTATTCACTATTTCGTCTTATTATACTATAAGTTTTAATATATTATTGGTGCAGTAATATCAAAAATTATTAATGTGCAAAAACAGATGGCTTAATTTAATTCTTATAATTAACATTAATGATTGAACAAATGCAATTTATGTAGAAACCGCTAGTTTTTAAAAAAACAAGATTGCCATGTGTCCCTTTAAGTAACAATTGATCTTACAAAGCTTTATTTATGTTTATCTTGAAAACATTCCATTTCAGCTTTTGAAGCATGCCACGAGTGTGATGATGGACGCCCGTCAACAGCAGCAGGGCAGTCTGGGTAATCCCGAAACATCGCAGTTACTGCTGATGGTGTCAGATGGGCGGGGCTTGTTTATGGAGGGCATGGAGGTGGTGAAGACTGCAGTACGGCAGGCACGGGAAGCCAACGTCTTCCTGGTGTTTGTAATTATAGATAATCCAGTGAATAAGGTATTATCACATTTGTAACAAAGTTTACGAGGAATTCTGAATATAGCCTGTCTGTCAGTCTGTTGCATGATAATTTGTCAGCCTTTCTTACCATAATCGTCAAACTTCGCAGGAGGGCTATCGGATATCCTTGGTGAATGACTATTGATTTTGGGGTCAATATGTCAAAGGTCACCTTGACTGGATCAAGTCCGCACTATAACTCGGCCATTGTAGCCACTCATGGCACGTCACTGGAGGACTGTCCTTGGTGAGAGGAGGAAATCTGTTATTGTTTGGTTCAAAGGTCAAGGTCACCTATCTTGCATTAATAAGCCCAGAGGGCTACATTGTAGTTTTGGCAGAATTTGTGATCATTTTCAATACACAAATCCAATACAGTTAAAATGCGATACTTGATCTTGTCATAATTTAGAAACTACCAGTGCACTAATGTATGGTATGTTTGCACCCATTTACCTGGTATGTACTTGACCTTTCTGAATTGAATACTGGTGCTGCCTTCATTCCCAGGACATCGTAAGAAAACAATCTGGTTTTAATGATTCTGCTTCCATTCACCATGTTCATTTGCAAAACATATAATTTTGTATTTATAAAAAAAATATTTTTCATTTCAGGATTCCATTCTTGACATTAAGGTGCCAGTTTTCAAGCAAGCAGGCCAGGTTAGAAGTAACTTCTTATTTTATGATAATGCACAATTACTTCATACTCAAAGGGTGTAATTTTTGCTGGGTGAAGAGCAACACATCTTTAAGAGCTTAGAAAATTATTAAATAAATATAATTTTATCATAAACAAAATTAAAATCTCAAACTCAGACTGTGGTGAGAAAAAATGTCACTTTAATAACAAAACTGAAATGAAAGAAAACAAGTTTTCTGAGGAAGATGTTTTACTATTTATTCTGTAATCTGTTTTGTTTTTTTCAGATTCCAGAGATAAATTCTTACATGGATTCTTTCCCTTTCCCGTTCTACATCATCCTGCGTGATATCAACAGTTTACCCATAGTGCTCAGTGATGCTCTCCGACAGTGGTTCGAACTCGTCACAGCGGTAGATAGATGACGCGCAGGGAATATATAGCTTACGAGTCCAACTAATCATGAAAGAACTTACGTTTTAAATTAGTTTGTATGAAGAAGAACAACAAAATAACATATATATGGCGTCCTGGCGGAGGCATGTCTATTGCGAAACTCCATCCTTCATCTCCACTCCCTCTGAGGTTCCTATGAGGTAGCCTCATGGGTGTTAACGATGTTACGAGACATAACTCCATTTCATTCATTCTTCCAAAAATGGGTGCTCATACATAGGTAAAATGTTAATAAAAATAATGTAACGGTAAACTTGGAGACATTTGAACAGACATTTTCAAGCCAGATTGAATGACCGCTACTAGTGCTATAGACTGTGCTTAAACCAAGGTAGAATAAAGAAAAAACAGTGAAAACTCTAAATTTTATTTAATTATGTGCAAACTGCTTAACCCTCGTGTGGTTGCCGGGGTAGAATACAACCACTGCAAATCCCGCTAGAGGCAGAGGGGTCATGGTCTTCTTCATGACACCGCATATGCAAATGTGGAAGCGTGGCTCCATCGTAAATGGAGTGACTACCTTGCAGCAGTTCTGCAGGTTAAAAGGTTCAAGGCCCATTCTCCATGTAAATGGAGGATGAGCCTGGCATGTTCATCCCTGTTTGGCACCATATAACCTTTCTTGTGTTGGTGCGCCATAAAACCCAATTCAATTGAATAAAAGCTGCTTAAAATTGAATCCGATACTGGATTAATAAATCAAGGTTGCTGATTTTAATGCGATAAGATTTCTGTGTGTCATTTTAAAATGTTTTTTCAGTCATATAGCCATTATGGCTGTTGGAAGTCTGACCATGGATATGTTTCTGACTCTTAACACTGACTGTGTTCATACTTCTAGTTATGGAATTTTAAATTGAATTGTTTTACATTTTAAAACATGTAGTGATACGTTTTATTTGTGAGTTAATACTGCATCGTTCATATTAAAACTAAGAACCACGGTGGATCAGTGAATAACATGTTTGACTCTGAATCCAAAGGTCACATGTTTGAACCTCACTGGCACAACTGTTGTTGTTGTTTTCTTCAGTGTTCCTTAAGCAAGGGCAAAGAATAGGGCCACTGCAGATCCCTTTGGAGGGGTAGGCAGAGGGGTAAAATCCCCCCAAATTCATGTTCATTTTATCATTTTTTGTTCATGCTCATTAAAGGTCTTCATCATGACCCCTGCATTGTTTCAGGTGCCATCTCGCTCAAATCACTAGAGCAGTGGCAGAAAAACAATAAACGTGGCTCCAGCTTAAATGGAGTGTCTACAATAGAATTTGCAGCAGCTCTGCAGTTCTGCAGGCAAGAACGTTCTAGGCCCATTCTCCATGTTTTATCTTGATGTACATGGAGGATGAACCTGGCATGTTCATTCCTGTTAGGCGCCATATAACCTTTCATGCGCCTTAAAACCCTAATTCAATTCACAGTTTTTCTGACAAATGCATTGAAATGAAACTAAATGATGACACTGTCACAAATACTTTTTATGTCACATGACTTTATTTGTGACCGGTTATGCACTATTTAATAGTCGCAAGTTTTATTTGCATTGCAGGATTTTTGTTAAGTGTATTCGAAAACATATTATGCACCCCAGGAAATATATGGCATGCTGACGTGTGTACGGATGGAATGCTGGACTGTGTTTAATATCAACTGTTGTGTCCTAATGATTTTGTTAAGTATCTTGAGACATTAAAATTTGAAAATAGATTGGAAGTGTTTATTATATTTATTATCCTTCGAAATGTATAGTAGTGTCAATAAAAACATAAGTTAAGAAAAATAAGTGTGCTTTTCCTTACCACATGAAAACAAATTTAAAAACCAGGAAGTCCTAGTTTGCCATCCTGTTTGAGGATAATGAGCCTCAATACATATATACAGTGAAAAGAAAGTTATTCTCACGTCCCAGAGCAAAGGGTACTCTTCAGGCCTGCCAAAACTTCTTAACACAAAATCCTGAGATTTTTAAAATTTAAGATTTAAAGCGTGCAAAGAGCATTTTTAAATGAAATTTGGAGCGCACGATTTGATTTTCGCACTTCTTTTTTTAAAGCGCAAATTTAAACTATTTATGCAATTAATACAAATTGATGCATTGTTTGATAGTTATAGAAAATAATAAATTGATTAGAAAGACTAATTTCTACAACATTTTTTTTGTTGTTTTTTTGGACGTGTACTCACTTTTCTAAACAGATGTGTTCTTAATGCAAATACAGTCTTCATACAAATTATAATCATCTTACACAGCAGCAGTTGTTATAGTGTTACCACAAACAAGAAGTTGCTAGTTCCTCACACTTGCGATTTCAGTTCACTTGACCAATTGAAAGAAGTCGGATATATTACTGTTATTGCACATGTCGTTATGTCACCGAAGGAACTAATTATGCCCTTAGGTGTTAATTGTATATTCAGTCAGTGCATTACACAGATGACCCCCGTTGATTTGGCACTTGTAAATACTCCTCTGACTAGGGAGCGTAACAGGACAATTCGGGAAATAGCTGATAAACTGTGAAAATATAGCTGTTAAATCATGAACATTTTGATAAAAAATCCGGAGATTTTACACTTAAATCCGGAGATCCGGAGAGCGACTGGAGAATCCGGAGATTTGGCAGGCCTGTATATTTGACCTATGTTCATGGAACTTCATGCACATTTTCGTCTTACTTCAAGGAATATCGTGACACTTGTCCAGTAACTCTTTGACTTTACTTTTGCCCGTTTTCTTAAAACTTAGATGGAGTGTCTACATTAGAATTTGCAGCAACTCTGCAGTTCAGGGTGAGAAGGTCCTAGGCCCATTCTCCTATTTTATCTCGATGTACATGGAGGATGAGCCTGGCATGTTCATGCCTGTTAGGCGCCATATTACCTTTCATGTGTTGGTGCGCCTTAAAACCCAATTCAATTCAATTCTTAAAACTTTAACCAAGGATTTTACTATGTATAAATACTTGCTTTAACCTGCCATAACTTGGCTATATATTGACATATTGTCAAGAAACTTATACGACATAATTGTTCCCTGGAAAACTCCTCTAGTTGAAGAAAAAATAATAAAATAGTCCAGCAACACAAAAACATTGGGTATTCATAATTTTCCATTGCAGAGATGTTGAGATTTTATTTTATTTTCAGTAGGTGATACAATTTGTGTTACTCGGTTTTTATCCTTGGGTTCTATAGTAAAATAAAAATCTTTGGCAGAGTAAAAAGACGAATATTTTCGATATTTTGATTTTAAAAGATAGATATATTGAATCAGTTTGCATGAATGTGCATGAAATATGCAGGGTTTTAAAATAATCACACTGTAAATATCTTAATTTTAACAGTAAACTTGGTTGAACATCAAGGATAAAGACCGGGTTTATCACCTACCAGAATGTATTGGTCATTTTTTTTGATGATGCTCTATCAAAATTATGAATACATTTTCATTTCTTCATAAAGGTTTCACTGTATACACTTCATGACAAAAGTCATGTGAAGCCATACCAAAATTTAAAAATCCCAAAGTTCAAGGCCATAGTCCCAGTTCGAAAGTCATTATTTTGATATTACTTAGAACAGTGAAGTAATAATCCTATTACTTCACTGAACAGTGAAGTAATAATCCTATTACTTCACTGCTTAGAAGTTGAGCGAAGGTATCATTGTTTTATACAAACTGTAGTGATGTATTAGTTATACTTATCACATAACAATCTTCATTCTTTCACAGTATCCTATTTTCGGGGGGTAGGGGAAAGATTTAATGGTTTCATGCCTACCAAAGCTATTGCCATGCAGATTTAATTGATGTAAACATATTGCACACATGCAACCCTACATGTTGATACAAAAAAAAACAGAGTTCAATTGCAAGCACTTCACAAACACGTCATTTTAAACACGAAAAACAATTGAAACTCAAAATTACGGCTTTAATGAACAAAATTGGACTTAAAACGTTCAAAACATATGTAAAAACTATGGAAAACTTATTTCTGAGCTTATTTTACCAATTGTTATCGGAAAAGTGTCCCTAGGTACGAATCTGAACGAGTCCTAATTACTGCACGTATCTCTTATAGGTATTATACCACTAATTATTTTTCCCATAGACACCAATGTTAAATGTCACATATTAATGATTTGCTGCAATTCAACTCAAGTATGGATAATGCAGCAGTGTAATGTTCATATAGAAAACTAATTTTCCACTTGAAAATCACCATAAAAGGTGGTGTCACAAGACATGTAAGAAAGTTTTTGTTTGTTTACTGAACAGGTCAAGGGTACAGCTGTTTTCATTGATTGACTTGTTTTCATTGCTCACAAAGTGTAAGCATAGAGTCGAAATTTCGAATATGTTTTTAGTGATCCAGTAAAACTTATTAATACGCTTCTTATACATACAACCACAAAATCGAATAGAACTGGGCAGTTTTCCCCTACTTATAATGCCCGTTTTCATCAAAAAAGGAGGGATTACTTTTTATTATAGGAATTACATTCGATACACCTCGGAGGCTTACATGTAATTAGTGGTGGTAAACCTATAAGGCAAGAAAACGTGTTCAGACGTTTCTTGAATGAGGATTTTGTGTTGTCATTTTCATAACAAGCTTAAAAACACATACTTCGTGCAAATCGAATGAGTATTTGCGGAAATATGGTCTTGTGAATACCAAGGACAATAGTCTGAATTCGACACAAGTCAGAGATATTTGTTTTACTTTTACACTATCTGAATTGTCATACCAAAGGGCATTTCTTGTCAATACACCATATTAAATAGATCAAATGTTTAGAACAGTCAATGGACATTAATAAAATATGCATTTTAGGTACAATTAGGACGATGAATATGCCAATTTATGTCGATGTTCATGCCAAAATTGATTTTTTTAAGCATATTCTTTCAAAATTGGTGGTACCATACCTTATTATTATAGTAGCGAATACGAGCTCAATAATGTCAAAAATACCGCTTAAATCAATATTCACTGTAGGGATCCGTACACCGGATCTTGGTCAAGACCCCGTTCACTAGTACGGAGTTTTGGTCAGCCATGTTGTAGAAAACGTGCGGATAACAACAGCAAAGGTAGGTTAACCACGTTTTTCTCCTATTTTTGTTCATGTATATAAATTATCAGTATTGCTATATGTTGCGGAAACATTTCTCCGTTCAAATATTACCGTACATTGTTGACATATTACTTTAAATGCTACAATTCGGATCAAAGAAAAACAATTGTCGGTGCTGAAATTCGCCCAAAGTACCCTTCAGCAATAAATATCTCATTAATTTTCAAGTTAATGAAAATTTTGAATTGGCAGATTTATTTGTTTTTCCATTATACGTGCATGTTCAAAATTTCAGCATCATTCATCCGAAATTGGCCGAGATATGAATCGAAACAAAACGTGCCCAGCGTAACTAATTCATATAAAAAGACGCTGATTTGTGTACGGAGTCTTGTCCATGTACTGTACGGGGTTTTGCAATACAAAGATTGTTTTCGCTGCTCTGCACTGATGTTATTTACTTATATTTGTAGTAATTCGTAGACAATATTTAGGTCCTATATGTCTTATACCATTTTGTATTGTTAAGACGAAAAAATGCAGAAAACTAAAACTTAAAAGGGGTAATTCTTGAGAAAGACTCCGTACTTATTCCAAATAGCTACATGTACTACACGCTAAGTTCAGACGTATATTATTGTCTGTTAGAATTGATACAGTTGTCCAATTTTAGCTCATTGTGACCACAGTTAACGTCATATATTTTTTTTTGTCATTTACAACAATCCATTACATTAGTCAATGTTTATTCAACTTAGAAATGAGGTAATTGCTTTAATCCGCGAATCTAAGGAATCGTACAAGTCAAAACTTACATCCCAGTTAACTGATAAATCAATCCCCCCGGGTAAATGGTGGCGTATAGCAAAATCGATCTCTAAATTGAACAAAGTAACTCAACCAAACTTTCCAATAAAAAATAACGGTCGTATTTTAATACATCCAGTAGACAAAGCAAACGCATTGAATTCTTCCTTTTCTGCAACATCTCATATTGAACATGAACCGGAATTACCTACTTTTCATAATCGCACTGACAATAAAATGAATGACTTTATTATAAATGAAACGAAAGTAATTGATCAATTGAAAATCTTGAAATTATCGAAACCTCCAGGCCAAGATATGATTAGCCCAAAGGTGTTAAAATTAGTTTTAAATAGCATCGCTGCTCCATTGACGCGACTTTTTAATCTGTCATTGTCCACTAGAAAAGTACCATACCAATGGAAACAGGCGAATGTAATTCCTACTTTTAAGGGCAGGGGAGAACCTGACATGCCCGGCAATTATAGGCCTATATCCATTACCAGTATTATTTGCAAATTGATGGAAAAATCGTATTTAAACACTTGTTCAACTATATCAAAACGAATAACTTTCTGTGCAAATACCAGGCAGGCTTTCAACGTAGAGACTCTACAGTAAATCAGCTCATAGAAATAGATAACTTTATTTCCAAATTCCAATAGGCTTAAAAGCCCGTGAGGATACAATATACAGTTACATAAAACATGGCAACAGTGTAGGATTTTACAAACAAGAAACTTTTGTTAATCTGAGACAGTCACAGCAAAATGCACGTATACTGGCACGCACGCATGCACTCACTCAATCACTTACGCACTCACGCGCACAACAATTTCTATCAAGTGGACTTAAGCATTGAGAAGGCGTATTACTACATACTATAAATAAATACTGAACCATACATTTCATAACACATTCGGTAAAGTAAATTACCTATATTTACTAAGTTCTATATAATGTTTCGTTTCGTAATTCAAATGCTTTTAAAACAAAGGTACAAAGCTTGTGAATATATACTTTATTTTGTGAATTTAGTAATTCCAAAAATTTCATCATGTTTGGCCTCTTGTAAAAATATTGTGGAATGTATTGCTTTCTTAAGACAGTATACGTTTGGCATTCCAACACAAAATGAAATTCATCTTCAAGTTTATTACAAAATAAACAGAATCTATCGATAACAGGAATTCTGTTTGGTTTAACCCATCTTCCCGCTTCAATTTGCAACCTATGAGATGACACCCGTAATTTGGTAAGTGCTTGACACATTTTGAAAATATTTATATTATCAAGATATGGTTGAAACTGAAAAGATGCAAAGCTTCTATAAAACACTGCTCTGGTGGAGATATCTAATCGACTATGCCAATTTTGAGCGAAATTGTCATTTAACCGTTGCTTTAATACTGCAAGAAATAAATTGCAATTACCAACACTTTGTTGTAGCCATACATCATAATACCCAAGAGAGGACAATAAGTGTTTCAACTGTGAAACCCAATTTTTTTTGCGAGGATATATTTCACAGTCATTTAACATCATGTTATACACTATTTTTATATATTTACGTTCATGTACGCTCATGATTTTTAACCAATATTTAACAATTATAAAATACCTTCTTGTAATAAATGATGTTCTACCAAATTCCCATATATAAAATCATTTTGTGTTGTCTTTTTAACACCCAAAATATGTTTGCAGAACTGTAAATGCACTCTTTCAATTGATATAGCTTGTACGAATCCCCACACCTCACTTCCGTAATTTAAAATTGGAGTTATCAATTTATTAAACAAATCTAATTTATGTTTTGGTGATACAAATGTAAATTTATACAAATATCTATTCATTTTAAAAATAGCTTTTTGTGCTTATAAATATATAATAAAAAACATAATAAGCAACCTCGACGCTGGGAAAGATGTACGATTTATATTTTGCGATATTGCTAAAGCATTTGACAAAGTATGGCATGCTGGGTTGCTTTTTAAATTAGCTAAATATGGTATCAATGATTCATTATGTAACTGGATACGTAGCTATCTCTCTGATAGGCAGCAAAAAGTAGTCCTAGATGGATTCTCTTCAAGCTCCAGTACTATAGATGCAGGTGTTCCGCAAGGCTCTGTTTTAGGTCCGTTTCCATTTCTGCTTTATATAAATGACATCCCAGATGACTTATTGAATGATATACGGTTATTTGCTGATGACACTTCTCTTTTGTTGTAGTTGATAAAAACCCAGTAGAATGTACCAACTCTCTTACAAATGATCTTTGCAAAATATCTGAATGGTCAAAAAAATGGGCTGTTACATTTAATCCTCAAAAAACCAAAAGCCTTGTTTGCACTAGAAGAAACTATAACCACCAATCAGCCTACTTTGATAATGATATAGTACAAGACGTAGCGTCACATTGCCACCTTGGATTAACAATTCAGTCCAATGCAACTTGGTCGCATTATATAGAAAATATATACGAAAAAGCATGTGCACGATTTAACATTCTAAGAATGCATTAGTACAAACTTGACAGACATTCTCTATTGAAAATATATATCGCCTTTATAAGACTTATACTTGAATATGGAGATTCAGTATGGGATAACTGTACACTGGGAGAATCCGATCTATTAGAGAGCGTCCAAGTTGAAGCAGCACGAATAATAACAGGCCTCAGATGCAATTCCTCTAGATCATACGTATATACTGAATTGAACTTAGAAACATTAACAAAAAGAAGAAAAGATCATAAACTTGTAACAATTTACAAAATCATTTATGACATAAGTCCAGATTACACGTATAACTTAATCCAGCCATACTTACCTGTAAACAATAATTATAACCTTCGAACTTCAGGATTAAACTTATGTCTCCCTCTTTGTCGTACAACATCATATTATAACAGCTTTCTGCCGAGTACAATTAAATTGTGGAATGCTTTACATTTAGACGCTAAAAATGCACAATCTGTTGAATAATTTAAGCATAAACTTAAGGCTATTGAACATAGGACTGACAGTCCGTATCACTATAATATAGGAAATAGGAATGATAACATCATCCATTGTCAATTAAGAAATAACTCAAGTAATCTAAATACGCATTTATTTGACCACTTCTTGACAGATTCAGCAGTATGTCCGAAATGTGGCAATTCATGTGAGGACAGTACTCATTTCTTTTTCAACTGTCCACTGTATAACCAATTCAGAAATGACTTACTTGATACCCTAGCCAATCTTGTTGATGTCCCGAATATCAACATTGACTTGATACTGAATAGCAGTTCCAATCTAGACGATACTACGAACTCAGAAATTGTACTTATCGTCCACAAATACATCAAGTGTACCAGGAGATTTTCGTAGAATTATAGATGTATGTACATGTACATATGTATATAGGTGTGAACATGAATGTGTACATGTATGTATATACTATTGTATTTTCAGATATGTTTTGTCACAATGCTAGATTTTTTTTAAATATTATCATTTTCTTCCTTTTTTATTGTAATTTTTATTTTTTTGTTTGTCTGTTTTCTCAGTTATCTTAAATTCCAAAATTAACTATTGGTTACAGAAACTCATATTAAAACCATTATATTTTGTAATAATCGATACATTTTTATATATATTTCGTATTGGTTTCCAGTATGATTTTCTTTCTGTTAATTCTTTTTTTTCTCACTTAAATTCTTTCTGACAGTACAACGTGTTAATAATAAACAATCACGTTACACATGTTTCAAAGATTCTAAGTTAATTGTCAAACCAATATATGCAAACTGTACTACAATTCCACATTTTATGTTATGTTTGATGTGAATTTATTGTTTATATGTACCTTGATATGGGAGAGGTCTTACATAGGCATTGCCTCTTGTCCAATCCCATCCATACTTGAATAAAATATTGTTTAAATAAAGTATTATTATACGTCCCACAGGCGTTAAAAATCCTTACCGTATTTTTTTAAACAGTTTGCCTGTCAGGCTAAAATTAATTTTATGCCCCAAACTGACATCTAAACTATATCAAACTTTCCTAAGCATGTTAATAGGAAATATAAAGTTGGTTCTTAAACTACATTGACAACACATGATATAGATAACGGCATGGGTTAATATTAATTATCTATATAGCTCGCATGATTATATCTGTTCAAGGAAATCTACGTTGATTCAGTTCTAATGACACTACATTGACTGTTTACAAACATTCAATGCATGTTTTATGTATTACATGTAATGCAAGTACCATTAAAACCATAGTTTCTCACAATATATTTAAAGCAAAACTCCGTACAGTAAAAAGAGAATATTTGCAGTACTCCGTACACAAGTGCCCAAGACCCCGTACACAAACATTAATTTTGTTTCGATTCATATCTCGGTCAATTTCGGATGAATGAAGTTCAACATTTGAACATGCACGTATATTGGAAAAACAAATAAATCTGTCAATTCAAAATTTTCATTAACTTGAAAATTAATGAGATATTTATTGCTGAAGGGTACTTTGGGCGAATTTCAGCACCGGTACTTTGGGCGAATTTCAGCACCGGCAATTGTTTTTCTTTGATCCGAATTGTAGCATTTAAAGTAATATGTCGACAATGTACGGTAATATTTGAACAGGGAAATGTTTCCGCACTATATAGCAATACTGATTATTCATATAAAATGAACAAAAATAGGAGAAAAACGTGGTTAACCTACCTTTGCTGTTGTTATCCGTACGTTTTCTACAACATGGCTGACCAAAACTCCGTACTAGTGAACGGGGTCTTGACCAAGATCCGGTGTACGGATCCCTACAGTGATATTGATACTAGCTGAACGCTACCAAGTCAAGATTGAATGATAACAGGGAGTAAGTATACGGGGAGCAGAAACGGGTTCATAAACGCTCTAGTTTATCGATTTATGTTGTCGCGCTAGAACGCCGCCATTTACGTATACTTACTCCCTGATGATAAGGAATAATATTTTACCTTTTATACAATCTTCATTCTTTCACAGTATCCTATTTTCGGGGGGTAGGGGAAAGATTTAATGGTTTCATGCCTACCAAAGCTATTGCCATGCAGATTTAATTGATGTAAACATATTACACACATGCAACCCTACATGTTGATACAAAAAAAACAGAGTTCAATTGCAAGCACTTCACAAACACGTCATTTTAAACACGAAAAACAATTGAAACTCAAAATTACGGCTTTAATGAACAAAATTGGACTTAAAACGTTCAAAACATATGTAAAAACTATGGAAAACTTATTTCTGAGCTTATTTTACCAATTGTTATCGGAAAAGTGTCCCTAGGTACGAATCTGAACGAGTCCTAATTACTGCACGTATCTCTTATAGGTATTATACCACTAATTATTTTTCCCATAGACACCAATGTTAAATGTCACATATTAATGATTTGCTGCAATTCAACTCAAGTATGGATAATGCAGCAGTGTAATGTTCATATAGAAAACTAATTTTCCACTTGAAAATCACCATAAAAGGTGGTGTCACAAGACATGTAAGAAAGTTTTTGTTTGTTTACTGAACAGGTCAAGGGTACAGCTGTTTTCATTGATTGACTTGTTTTCATTGCTCACAAAGTGTAAGCATAGAGTCGAAATTTCGAATATGTTTTTAGTGATCCAGTAAAACTTATTAATACGCTTCTTATACATACAACCACAAAATCGAATAGAAATGGGCAGTTTTCCCCTACTTATAATGCCCGTTTTCATCAAAAAAGGAGGGATTACTTTTTATTATAGGAATTACATTCGATACACCTCGGAGGCTTACATGTAATTAGTGGTGGTAAACCTATAAGGCAAGAAAACGTGTTCAGACGTTTCTTGAATGAGGATTTTGTGTTGTCATTTTCATAACAAGCTTAAAAACACATACTTCGTGCAAATCGAATGAGTATTTGCGGAGATATGGTCTTGTGAATAACAAGGACAATAGTCTGAATTCGACACAAGTCAGAGATATTTGTTTTACTTTTACACTATCTGAATTGTCATACCAAAGGGCATTTCTTGTCAATACACCATATTAAATAGATCAAATGTTTAGAACAGTCAATGGACATTAATAAAATATGCATTTTAGGTACAATTAGGACGATGAATATGCCAATTTATGTCGATGTTCATGCCAAAATTGATTTTTTGAGCATATTCTTCAAAATTGGTGGTACCATACCTTATTATTATAGTAGCGAATACGAGCTCAATAATGTCAAAAATACCACTAAAATCAAAATTGATACTAGCTGAACGCTACCAAGTCGAGTTTGAATGATAAGGAAAAATATTTTACCTTTTACACAATCTTCATTCTTTCACAGTATCCTATTTTAGGGAAGTAGGGGAAAGATTTAGTGGTTTCATGCCTACCAAATATATTGCCATGCAGATTTAATTGATGTAAACATATTGCACACATGCAACCCTACATGTTGATACCAAAAAGACGGAGTTCAATTGCAAGCACTTCACAAACAGTTCATTTTAAACACGAAAACAAATTGAAACTCAAAATTACGGCTTTTATGAACAAAATTGGACTAAAAACGCTCAAAACATATGTAAAAACTATGGAAAACTTATTTCTGAGCTTATTTTACCAATTGTTATCGGAAAAGTGTCCCTAGGTACGAATCTGAACGAGTCCTTATTACTTCTCTTCTAGGTATTATACCACTAATTAGTTTCTCCATAGACACGAATGTTACAGTGTCACATATTAATGATTTGCTGCAAATTCAACTCAAGTATGGATAATGCAGCAGTGTAATGTTCATATAGAAAACTAATTTTCCACTTGAAAAATCACCAGAAAAGTTTGGGTCACAAGACATGTAAGAAAGTTCTTGTTTGTTTACTGAACAGGTCGAGGGTACAGCTGTTTTCATTGATTGACTGTTTTCATTGCTCACAAAGTGTAAGCATGGAGTCGAAATTTCGAAAATGTTCATCAGTGATCCAGTAAAACTTATTAATACGCTTCTTATACATACAACCACAAAATCGAATAGAAATGGGCAGTTTTCCCCTACTTATAATGCCCGTGTTCATCAAAAAAGGACTACACATCGGAGGCTTACATGTAATTATAGTGATGGTAAACCTTGTAGTCAAGTTGGGGACCCTGACATGTTCGTTACCTTTTTGCAACTGAAAACGGGTGTCACGAAACACCCAAATCTACCTATTTCGCCCAAATCCAACAAATCACACTAAATCTACCCCTAAACCTCCCAAATCCACACCAAATCTACCCCTAAACCTCCCAAATCTACACCAAATCTACATTATATGGTAGCACAATGATGTTATTGTACCAAATATCACCAATTAAAAAAATCATTTGAGAAAAATGATGATGTAGTTGTTAATTTATTTCTGAATTAAGAATGTGTGTGTTGTTTTTACACATCGTGATAACAACATGCATTATTAACAAATAACAACTACATCTTCATTTTCTCAAATGATTTGTTTAGCTTGTGTTATGTATTACCATAACACCGTTGTACCACCATATAAGGTATATTTGGTTGGATTTGGGAGTATTATGGGTAGATTTGGGTGGATTTGGAGGAAATATATATATTTGTGTGTTTCGTGTAACCGCTAAAAACACTACTTCACCAGAGCTATACTGTTCCCATAAAGTTCGAAGAAGCCTTTGGACAAGTTTATAATCCTAACATTGATCAACTTTTCAAATATAAAATTAATTTAAGAACTCTTCTATGGCAATGACCTGACTTCTATGGTGAAGTGATTTAAAAACTTCGTAAGATCCTTAGTCATGATCACTTTCATACAATCTTTACTAACTTTGTTAAGATGGTTATCAAGGGAGGTTGTAACCTTATCATTTTGCAACGCAATGCATGTTTAGTGATTGAGCACAGACCTAATAACAAATAGATTGGACACTACGAAAATTATCTAAATTTAAGGTGGCACAGTTCGAAAATTTCACAAAATATTTCCCAACTTCAAACACGCATATCATTAAGAGTTTTATAGATACCAGAAATCCCATCACAAATTTAATTTTCTTTCCAATGGTAGTATTTTTCTTTCTCTTACATTTAGAGCAAAAAAGGAGTTCGACGGAAACTTTGACTATGTCAAAACCTTGATTTTTAAGAGAAAAGCAAAAATTGATGACATTTTTAACTTTAAACATCTTTTTATTTTCAAAATAAACATAAATTATTATAATCCCATTTTGCTATTCACTATGAATCTTTTGAATATATTCTCATAAAATCAGTGAATAATTGAGTGGAGATAGAAGGAAAAGTTAAGGTGCCACGTGGTAGTTTATTAATGAAGATAGGAAGCTTCCAATCTGTTTATTAATATGTCTATGGATTGAGTCATTCCTGTCTGAACCAATGAAGAAGACAGTATATCACGCGGCACCTTAATTAACTTTTCTAGCTCCTCTCTCAAAAGTAAATTGATTTTGATGAGAATACATTCAAAAGATTCATAATGAATAGCAAAATGGAAATTCTTTATTTTTTATTTTCAAAATAAGAAATTGTATAAAAAGCTGTTTAAATAAAAAAAAATATATATCATCCTTGTTGACTTTCCCTAAAAAACCAAGCAGTTGACCTAGTAATACTTTCCTTCAAACTTATTTCTTGCTTAAAATGTTAAAGTAAGGAAAATACCATCTTTAGAAAAAGAAATACACGTGTGATGGTTTTTGACATAAATGAAACATATACGTACAACTCTTCATGATATGTGTTTCCCTGGGGCCCCCGTTTGGTCACGGGGCAAAGAATAGGGCCACTGCAGATCCCT
>JAWPHD010013274.1:0-69472 GCA_037043455.1 Cyrtodaria siliqua
AGTACAAACAACGGGACATACACTCAGCAAAAAGCATCACCGACATTTTCTGTGACATGCAGAAGTAAAACTAATAATACTACAAGAGTCTCTTAATAGTTTTATGTTTTCTATTAAGGTTGTTTGGCTATTTTTGATTATAATATATACCATATGCCATTAGACAGTGCAATAGTTTTTTGTCCATATGCCAGTATGGACCACTCCTAATGTGCCTCTACAAACTGAGTGAACTCGTCATAATGTTCAGTTCAGAATTCAAACAATCAAGTTGCCATTATCAGCTCTTACTTGACACGGTCTATGTCAGTCAGTCTCTGTTACCGTCTTTTATTTTATAGAGTGTGGTTATAGTGTTGTATATAGTGAATAACCATGCAATGCCATGCAATGTCATCAAACATGTTTTTAATCCGAAAATTAAAAAAAAAAAATTAAGGAAATAAATATGTGCGGGTAGGGTGGAGGGGGTGTGGTAGGGGGTGTGGGAGTGAGTCGAAACCTGACCCACACTTTGTTTTATTTTGGCCTAGAACTCCATTTCATTAAAATTGTCATCGTGTAAATCATTAAAAGAAAAATAAAATATATAAAATAAATTCAATCAGTTTTATTCAGTAAACTGATCATATAATAATTATATAATGAGCATAAAGAAAAAAAACAGAATCATTAAATAAGGCACTATTCTTAAAAACTTTATTCTTAAAATAATGCTGCAAAATTTGTAAGTCTAAACACACTGTATCGTTCTAATCCGTAAAGCTGGTGAACCCGAACCACATACCTCTATAAAGGCGGCTATTTTATTGGCGAGTGTAGATGCTACCACAATCACCAGCTCGATCGCGGGTGAAATGTCAATATAAGTTTACACCAGTCCAGTCAATCTTTACTACTGGGTCGCTATTAATTCTATAAAAATAACAGGTATCAACTGCTACATGAAACACAGTCAAAACCCATACCAATTACACCCATACCATTTCCAATATACTTTCTGCAATAGAGGCGGCGATCTTTGCTATCTTTAGATCGCCTCCAACAAGTTTCCTTAAAGGTTTCAGTGAACAGTTAATCCGAATTTAAAGGGACAAAAACGATGTTAACTTACAAACTTTGCGTATATACGTATGAGTCGTTGACGTCATTGTACCGCTGATCTGTGAATATGTAGTACTTATCTGAAATTAAAAACAAATATAAAAATAATGTAATAATCATCAACAAGACGTCAAGGTCCTATTTAATGCAACTAAATTATATAAGGCAGAGCGTGATCCCTCCAGCACAGTCTCTAGTGGCTCCCACTAGCAAAGTATACAGTGGCTCCTTCTGGAACATTCTCTATAGCTCCCTCTAACACAGTATCTAGTGGCTCCCTAGTGACTCCCTCTACCAGAATCTCTATTGGCTCCCTCTAGCAGAATCGTTAGAGGCTCTCTCTAGCACAGTCTCTAGTGAATCCCTCCACACAGTCTCTAGCCTCTAGTGGCACCCTCTAGCACAGTATCTAGTGAATCTCTCTATCACAACATATATTGTCTCCCTTCAGCACAGACTCCAGTGGCTCCCTCTAGCACAGTCTCCGGTGGCTCCTTATAACACAGTCTCTAGTGGCTCCCTCTATAAAAGTCGCTTGTGGCTTCCTCTAGCACAGTCTCTAGTGGCTTCCTCTAGCATTCATTATAGCAGTCTCCAGTGGCTAACTCTCAAGTTATATATTTTCTAGACGAAAACTATTGCGTATATAGTCTACCCAATGATCAGTACATGAAAAATGCTTATAAATAAATGCAGACAATTCTCAAGTTTTTGCGTCTGTGTGATCAAGATCGATTTCGGACGTTTCGGCACCAAACCATTTCGACACCTAGACGAATCGGCACATAGACGTTTCGGCATCAAACCATTTCGGCATCTATTTTAATTTTTACACTAGACGTTTAGGCACCCATTTATATTTGAGTATTATAATGAAGTAAAGAAGTTAAGAAATTAAATAGTTTCTATAAGATCACTTGTAATTCATTTAAAATGCAAAGTTGATTGCCTTAACGGCAACTCCGAAGCGCTTTTGAGCCTGAATACAACTGAAACATGAACATATATAGGGCCCATATGATAATCACTTGTAAAATTTAAGTAAATACTTTTATATTATATTGTAGCATGGTCACTGAAATTCCCTTTGTAATAGCTCAGGTGTAAATCGTTTAATTGAAAATACTTGAATATGTTACCTTTAACATGTATAATAATGTATACCTAAGACCAAATAAAAACTTATCTGTATTCATACAGTATCTTTTAATTCTTTACTTTACCTTCCTGGCATCTCCATATCGGCGACTATAGGTATGTGACTTGAACAAAGACTCCACAAACTAACCCATTATTAAAAACCGTCTACATGTAACGCATATAACGCATGTGTTATATTTTTTGTTTCTTTCTTTTCCTATAAGGAAGTAATGAAACTTATTTGTTATAGAGGAGGAAATCATAACAAAGCCTGTAGCTGATGTTTCGAACTAGAAGTTTTCAAAAATTCAGTCATTTTCAAAGTCAAATTTCATGTTAATTTTCTGTGAAATCTTGAAAACCGACGATTAGCAAAAAAATGCATATTCCAAATGTTTACCTTCATACATGGGCATATCAGACTGCTATAACCTTAAACGACAATTTACAAAGCATTTTTTTTTAATTGCATTTCAGTCATTTTTATATTTGTAGAGTATTGCTTTGAAAACATTATTCTCTACCCTTATTCAAAAATACGGATGCAGCAAAATTAGGAAGCACATAAAAGTTAATGTCATAATGTTTTATATCGAAGGAATCATTAGACTTGACATTAAAATAAACATATTTGACGAGAATGTCAATATAGTTGATACAGTTACAAAATGAAAGTGTTACGTTATAAGTTGAACATCTCTCGTATATGTTTGTCCCAAAGTACATAATAAGTACATAATATATTTTTATCCCATCAAAGTACATAATATATTTTTGTCCCATCAATGTACAAATTTTTGTCCCATCAAAGTGCATAATATGTTTTTGTCTCATCAAAGTACATAATATATATTTGTCCCATCAAACTACGTCATATATTTGTGTACCATCAAAACACATAATTTTGTCCCATCAAAGTATATAATATATTTGTGTCCCACCAAAGTACATAATATATTTTTGTCCCATCAAAGAACATAGTTTTGTCCCATCAAATAACTTAGTTTTGTCCCATCAAAATACATTTTTGTCCGACAAACATATATTATGTACATTGATGGGACAAACATATAGTATGTAGTTTGATGCCACCGAAGTACATACTATATGTTTGTCCCATCAATGTACATATATGTTTGTCCCATCAATGTACATTATATATGTTTGTCCCAACAAAGTACATAATATATGTTTGTCCCATCAATGTACGTAATATATTTTGTCCAATCAATGTGCGTAGTATATGTTTGTCCCATCATAGTACATAATATATGTTTGTCCCATCAAAGTACATAATATATGTGTGTCCCATCAATGTACATACTATATGTTTGTCCCATCAATGTACATACTATATGTTTGTCCCATATAAATGATGATAATATATGTTTGTTCCATCAATGTACATAGTATATTTTACTGTTTTATTATCTATGTGTTGTATTGTTGTTTTTTATAAGAACTGTTTGCATGCAGCTGTATTTCGCTTTTATAAATGTTAATGTCTGATTTGAATAAGTAAATAATATTTGGAGACTGGAAGACCCAAATCGTATCGGTCACAAAACCGCGGCATGCTACATGTCCGTGGTCGAGCGGTTAACGACGTTGCGTTGTGAAGCTTCTCGACTCGCACCGCTGCGGGTTCAAATCCCACTGGGAGCTCAACTTGGAATTTAGAAAAGGTCGATTCTCTATTATAATACTGATAGTGGAGAAAATAGGGTGGACTGCCTCTACCACAACAAACTCGACCGTCATATATGGCCTAAAATGGCTAAATATGACATAAAACATCATTCAAACAAAACAAGCTACATGTTTGTTGTCAGAGGATTTCTTTCAATTACTTAAATGAAGTATATCACGATTGTTCTTTCTTGTTTCTTTTTTTTATTTGTTTCTTTTTTTTTATCATTGTTCAAATACATCCTTTTTGTATTAAATTGATAAATATAAACTACATGTATATGAGGTATACATCACCAAAAGAAATTAGACTGAACGTATAAAGTAAAATACCCCAAGAAGGTATTTTCTAATTATGGTTATGTAACAGCTATTTATAGCTTGGGATTCCTCTATGGCCTGATAAGACTAATTGTAATTTATAATTGTTAATTATTGTGCTGTATTACTGTCAATGTTCCAGCTACATATTTGAACCATGTCACGTTTAAAAACGTTCATTTCACAGTTTTTCATTTTTTTACAACAAATTTAGCCCTAAATCCTGATGTACCCCCCTTTTAAAGTATCCACCATTGTACATAGTGTTGTTTTAGAGTATATCTTTACATTGTGGGACCAATGTGTGTACGCGTGTTTAACACCGAGTTAATGACCGATATATTAAGATTTTATGACCGATATATTAAAAAAAGAAATTCGAAAAATGTCGTCCTTGAATAACTATTGCGAATAATAAACTATTATTCTAAATATGGGATGTCTGAACTAGTGTTGAACTAGTGTTGCAGAGGACCTGCCAAGGGTGTAGTATTTAAAGCAGTTATCCCGCCATCAACGGGCAAATTGTACATCGTTTCTAAACGTACAGAGGACGAGGTATAAATTCAACTTACATATTACTCAATAGACGCATAACCAGTCAAGCCAAACCACAAAAAAAACTGAAGCGTCGAATTAAGACTTACCAACTCATAATTCCTGTGTCTGCCATTTGCTTTCCCCTAAAACTAGTCCTATTGATGTGTGTGTTTGTTTGTGTTAATGGTGTTTTACGTTATTTTAGCACATGTTAGGCCATAAATGACGGGGTTTTTTTGTGATAGAGGCAGACCATTCCATTTGGCCTGAGTAGAACCAGCACTGTTTATCTCCCGCCATTCGTAAGAAGCGACATTTTCTCACTTCAAAAACATTCGCCTCTCATCGCTACGGGTTCGAATCCCACTGGGAGCTCAGTTTGTAAGTGAGGAAGTGTCGATTCTTACGGATGTTGGGAGGTATACAGTACTAGTTCTATCCAGGACAAAATGTGGTGGTTTGCCCAACCACAAAACCACAAAACAATCGACCGTATGACCTAAAATGTGCCAAACATGACGTAACACACCATTCAAACACACATCACTTGACAAACTATACTGAACGACTTGAACGACTTTAAAAACGCATACTGATGTTGATTCGTGGAACCAGAAATTATGCTAGTGCAAGGATGGTTATACATGCAGAAACACGGCAAGCGCGAATAAGTACGGTGTCCTGTTAGGGCCATGTTACCATCGCATCTTACCATCGACCATCGCATCTTACCATCGCATCTTACCATCGACCATCGCAACTTACCATCGACCATCGCATCTTACCATCGCATCTTAACATCGACCATCGCATCTTACCATCGCATCTTACCATCGACCATAGCATCTTACCATCATGGTAACATGGCCCTAACAGGACACCGTAAATAAGCGACTATGAGTGTGCATGCATTTTTCAAGCTTCAATGATTCCTTTATATGTGTAGCAAGTTTGATGAAAAAAACTTAAACAGTTTTGACAAATTGTGTTACCCTGTTTCCACTGAAATGCCAGAATGTTGGGGGAAAAGGATACGGTAAAGCAAAATTATCGATAAGTTGTTGTACTTTCAAATACAGCTTGTTATATATCTGTG
The DNA here is from genome assembly GCA_037043455.1 of Cyrtodaria siliqua. NCBI lineage: Eukaryota > Metazoa > Mollusca > Bivalvia > Adapedonta > Hiatellidae > Cyrtodaria > Cyrtodaria siliqua. The sequence goes on from JAWPHD010013274.1 coordinate 5,891, forward strand.
TTGTTTTTTCGTGAAAGGGAAAGTAACTTTCGAATCACGAGACCCGGTTCAACCAGTTTGAGTACGAATGTTTAAAATTAGCATAGCGGCATGATTATCAAGTGGGTTAAGTGCTATCATTGACGATAACGAATGTATACTATGGGAAGCCATAACCGTCAAAATGTGGATATTTACAAACCATTCAATGACAGGCCATTTAATTCAACATGAAATCATTTGATGAAGTACATATTGATTAGATGCGACGTGTAAACTCTGTTCATTCGTTACAAAGTGAATTGATACTGTTCGGAGTGAAATGATACGATGTAAAATTTCAAACCATACGACGCAAATAGAAATCATTCAGTGCAATGACAAACAATTTGACCAAAAAACTAACGCAATACAATAAAATACAAGTCGGTACGATGAAAACTTGAACGATTCTTCGAAAAATGTGAAGTGATACAGAACAAAGTAAATCAGCATGATGCAATATGAATTAGTTTAATGGAAACACATTTAGTCTGGTGGTTTCATTAGGTGCAAAATAAAACGGTACGACATCTGACGGCGATATTTGCCCCATCACTTGCAGGGTTATTTCCCCTACATAATTAATGGCCTTATGATAAATCAAAGTAATGAAAGTACTGAGAATGCAAGGTTTGATAGGAAAGACTGTATGAATATTTGCACGATTGCTGGACATTTAAAATGTCCATAAATTTTACATAGTTTTAGCCAACTTGGCGATCATGGGCGACCTACCAAAATCTTAGAGGGTCAATCCATTCCAAATATATTGTGATCAATTGTCATTAAACTGTTTCAAATCTAGACTAGAATATTATTTTATGAAATTGCTGATGGATAGACAGATTTGTGTTTTATGGCCAAACTGTCACTCAAGTTGACCTCCATGTCTAAAATTATGTCATTTACAGAGTGGCGTGTATTAAGTAGTCTTCCGGGAACAAGATGCACAAGAGGGCCCGTATCACTCTACTGGCTTGAATAGTCTAAGGTCTACCGGAATTATTTTTTTTAAAAATCAGAGGCTATAACTCTGATGTGTCTAGTCTGATGCAACTGGTTTTGAACTTGTCCAAGTTCAGTGGCGTAACCTAGAAAACGTCTTCTGCTGCAGGGACAAATAACTTAACAAGAGGCATTACCCGCTGATTCAACTTCCCTATGTCTGTCCCACACATCCCATGCTTTTTCAATGACCAAGTAGAGTTGGGAAATGTGTCCTTAACCAACCAGTTTGAGTACGAATATTTAAGGTCAGTGTTTGAAATTAGATTATTCAAGTGGGTTAAGTGTTATCGTTGACGATAACGAATGCTTAAGGACACATTTAAGGACACTTTTCGACCTATTGTATTTGTGGGGAAGAGAATTTCTATAGGTAACTGTAAATCACTGTTAGCCATACAATTTCATGAGCAAAGTGTGATATTTTTCTTCAGATTATGAGGCCCACCCAATAAAGCATTTGTGACCAGTACACATAATAACACATTAAAGAATGTTGTATCTTTATTGTGTTGTGCTCAGATTTTTGGTCTAAAAACAATTAAGAAATACCAGATAAGTTTTGTATTCAAAATCTAAATTATGAACATAATTATATTTCTTCATTAAAGTAAATTACAAGGTGTTGTTAAGCTATTCTTACCCTCAATATGGCAATGCTATACAAATAAAAAATCTAAGAGCGGGCTTCAGTTTATATACCCGAGTTGATCAGGACACACTTGGTCATTGAAAAAGCGTGGGAAGCTTGAATATGTATTGCCAGCACGATTCATGGCTGATCAACTCAAATTATACATCAACACTTGTAGCTCGCGGCCATATTGTTTAAATAGCAACAATGCACTATTTTCTGTGCCGTTGCTTTCCGGCTAACAAAATGTTATAATTTTGATTTGTTTGTTTATTTGTTTGTTTATATGGTGTTTTACGTCATTTTCAACACATGTAAGGTGGTAGTTGAACATACCGAAACGTCGTGATACACATGAGGCGAGATCCCGAAGGATGACGGCTTTGGCCGAGAGTTCACAATTGTCCGATTCATAAGGGTAGACAACGCAAGTCTTAACGATTAGCAATCAGTGTCTCTGTGACAATGAAGGACCGTATACAATGAGAGACTACAATGAGGGACCGTATACAATGAGGAACCGTGAGGGACCGTATACAATGAGGGACCGTGAGGGACCGTATACAATGAGGGACCGTATACAATGAGGGACCGTGAGGGACCGTATACAATGAGGGACCGTGAGGGACCGTATACAGTGAGGGACCGTATACAATGAGGGATCGTGAGGGACCGTATACAATGAGGGACCGTATACAATGAGGGACCGTGAGGGACCGTATACAATGAGGGACCGTGAGGGACCGTATACAATGAGGGACCGTATACAATGCGAATCCGATATCTTAATTTAATGAAAACAAATTGGAGTAGTGCGATTTTTTTTGGACCGGTCACGTTCGGGCAAACAAACATAATTTTAATAATGGCTTTGCGTGAAAATATTCAAAGGGCCATAACCCCGTCAAAAATCATAAAACCGGAACCCACACTGCGTTATGAGCATATACACTTGCTATTCTCCGATTCATCTTGATGCGTCTCATGAAGTTTCGTGAAAATCCGTCAAGGGTTAAGGGGAGAATAGCGCGGACAATAGTTGTGTGTGAAAATAGTCAAATGGCCATACCTCCGTAAAAGTTCATCGATCGAACCCGAATTGAATTGAATTGAATTGGGTTTTAAGTGCACCAACACAAGAAAGGTTATATGGCGCCTAACAGGCATGAACATGCCAGGCTCATCCTCCATGTGCATTGAGATAAAATATGGAGAATGCGCCTAGGACCTTCTCACCCTGAACTGCAGAGTTGCTGCAAATTATATTGTAGACACTCCATTTACGCTGGAGCCACGTTTATTGTTTTTCTGCCACTGCTCTTAGTGATGTAAGCGAGATGGCACCTGAAACAATGCAGGGGTCATGAAGAAGACCTTTAATGAGCATGAACAAAAAATGACAATATGAACATGAATGGAGGGGTTTGCAGTGGTGGCAACCACACGGGGTGATCGAACCAGAATGAGAGGAAAGTATGCACATCTCCACTTCATACTATTAATGCTTCTCATAAAGTTTCATGAAAATCTATCAAAGGGTAATGAACATATAGCGCAGACAAGATTTGCGTGTGAAAATATTAGTCTAGAAGGGCCTTAACTTCTTAAAATGTCAACGAACCGAAACGAGAGGATGCTATGCACGCCTCCGCTTCCTACTGATGCTTCAAGTGTTTATGCAGAAACAGCGCACACAATATTTTGATTAGACCAACCGACTGGCCAACCGGCCAACCGACAGAGTGACTCCTGTATATCCCCTCAAACTTCGTTTAAAGGGGTATAAATACATGTTGATGGATTACTGAGGAAGTATTAGATTGCTTCAACCCTCATTTTAAACGATTTTAGAAAATATGCAAAACAACGATTTTTTTATGTTAAAGCAACGTTCAAACAGCACGACAAATGTGTGTATTTAATAAATCAAAATAATAATGTCAGAAATAGAAATAACATGTTTCAAGTTGGTTTATAGTGTGTTAGATCAAAACCTGGTGTTAGAGAATTGAAACACATCGAAACCGCGAGTCTTAGAGCCCTGGTATCGACGATATTCGAGTCCCGCCCACGTGTATTTGTCTGGGACAGCCCACATGTATTTATCTGGGACAATATAAACCCGCTGGAAATGTGATATTTCTTAATTCAATCTAGAATCTAGTTGCTATCATATTGCATTCAAAAGCATTAAATTAAAGCATTTTCTTGTTTTCTAGTTTAATCTGGTTTTATATTGATTTTTGTCTAGTCATGGTCTTATATGACGTATTATGCATTTGTATAATTCCCAAGTAAAGTAAATATAGCCACGAAAAACTAAGCAACTATAGTATGTACAAACAAAGACACAACTGATGTTCCGAAACTTTAACTTAACCATAAGACGGCACTTAACCATGACAACTCAACCATGACAACTCAGCAAATATGGCAGCCTACCACGCAATTGATTTGCAAGTATCATCATTAGTGTGTGATGAATGGTTGACTTTCAAACACCCTTAGATGCAAGTCGAGCTTTATAAAAGAGAATTGTTATAAATTATATCTGTTTTAGTTTAATTTTTATCTCACGTCATGTATCTAGTGCCCAAAAAGGAGCTGCAACTAAAGAGAGTGTTTCCTGTTTTCTAGTTTGTCCACATTCGCAACATCTCGTTCACTTCTTCGAAGCATAACTCGAATATATCTAGGCATGAAACCACTAATTATTTTCCCCATAGACACCAATGTTAAGGTGTCACTTATTTATGATTTGCTGCAACTTTAACTCAAGTATAGATAATGCAGCAGTGTAATTTTCATATAGAAAACTAATTTTCCACTTGAAAAATCACCTGAAAAGGTGGGATCACAAGACATGTAAGAAAGTTCTTGTTTGTTTACTAAACAGGTCAAGAGTACAGTTGTTTTCTTTGATGTGCTCACAAGATGTAAGCATAGAGTCGAAATTTCGAAAATGTTCATCAGTGATCCAGTAGAACCTATTAATACGCTTCTTTTACATATCCCCAACCACAAAATCAAACAGAAATGGGCAGTTTTCCCCTACTTATAATGCCCATGTCCATCAAAAAAGGAGGGATTACTTTTTATTATAGGATCTATATTCGATACACCTCGGAGGTTTACATGTAATTAGTGATGGTAAACCTCTAGATGGTCACACTATAGGTTACGTCATCCTGGCATGACAAGTTTTAGAGCATTCAAAATCAATGTTATATTCAAAATTGTGCAATGACGATTGCTCCATCTAATGACATGAAAGCAGTGATAAAACCTTAAAAAGACGTTTTCTGTTGTTTTTTCTGTAAAAGAGATTTTCTTTAAACTTTTTGTACAGTAAGTCTGTTATATATATAGACAGAAAACGCAAAAATAATGGTAGGTCACTATAACTGTTAAACATTTAAAAAATAATGTGTAATGCCACCTTCATGTCAATCTGTCCAAAAAGTTGAACAAGTCCATGAAATAGCTAAATAAGTCATTTTTGAAGTCTAATCATTTATTCATTGGTCACAATTCTGCTAAAATTGTATTAAAGTAAATCTTTATGTAAAACCTATATTTGTTTACAAAATCTGTTGAGACCATTACCACAAATGCACAAATTAGTCCATAATGATAAAATTTCCTTCTTTTTTTTTGTATGTTCCCAATAAGAGAATTTGTTTAAACTTTTTAAGCACATAGTTTAACATATATAAAAACAAAATGTGCAATAAAAATGTTAGGTCCCCATGCTTGTTTAGAATTTTATTTTGAAACCCTACCCCTATGCTAAAAGGCCAAGTTTTGTATGAAATTATATAGAAATGGTATATTTTCCTTTTTTGTTATGTTCCTAATAACAGAATTTGTTCAAACTTCCTAGGCACTTATTTGAACATAGAGTAAGACAATATATGCAATTAAAAGTATTGGTCACCATGCATATTGAGAGTTAATATTGGTTTTTTTAATTTTGTTTGAATTTTTACAAAATGCTATATTTTTCCTATTTTATGTATGTTTCTAATAATAGGCATTTATACAAATAAAGACAATAAAAAAATAAAAAAAAATAAAAAAATAAAAAAATAAAAAAAAAATAAAATAAAGAAAAAGACAATTAATACAACTAGACATCAAGAGCAACATTCCTGTAAAATGTTAGGAAAATCCATTCAATAGTTTAAAAGAGAAGTCGCCCAAAATGCTGTGCATGAAAAACTACAGAAAATGCCTTTAATCTGTATTGTAAATAACACAATCATGCCAAGCAAATCATACATTAACACGTGTGGCTAACGGTCATATTGTTTATAGAGCAACAGTCGGGCAACAGTGGCAGTGCACCATTTTCTGTCCCGTTGCCATCCGGCTAACCAAATGTCAAGGTTTTTGAACACACCGATCTGTGGATATACACACGAGGCATGATCCACAAGAATGACGACTGTGTTTGTCCAGTCATTTTGTCAAAAATGTAATCCAATATGCCTGTTAAAATGTATAAAATGTACGCCGGCCGACGATGATCGGCTAATGGTAACAAATTATATTCTTATACAATAATTTACGTTCACATAAATCTATTCTATTTGCATCAGTTTTATAACAATTAAACAGGTTTAAGGCATCTAAATACGTATTTCGAGCATTCACACAGTCTTGATCAAACCAGTAACATGACGGTTTATGTAATTCATCTACATTTCAACAGTTTTGGTAAAATAACATGTAACTTTAATTCTCAGACCATTTTAATGAAACTTCAATCAGTAATGTCCATCCAACAGGGGTAGCGTGCACATCGCGATGGATACGCAAGTTATCATTATTATACATATAGACAATAATGACAACTTGGCGGATGACCCCTGGTATGCTAACCATTTCTTGCATATCCGAGATATTTCAGGATTTGATATGCTGTCATTGACAAGAAACTTAAGATAGGTAAATATGTTATCATAACAATATAGAATAAAATTAATATTAAGAGTAAAATATTTGGTACAATTTTACATGCAATCCGATATATCATGTAAGTATTAATTTTAAGAACTCTGCTCGGTCTTAGGCAGTGCCTAAAATTCATATTATTGTATGATCACATAGGCCTATGGCTAACTGACTTTGCAATAAAGTGCTTCTTCTTATGACGTACTTTGTATGCATTTACAACGTAATATGTTTACCTTAAAGGGGTTGATGCACTATTTTCAAACACGATTTATTTAATAGGGCTCTAAAAAAATTGAAAAAAGCTGAAAGAATTATCAAAATGCCATAAAAAATAAAGAAGATATGACCTATTGAAAAATTGCAAAGAAAATAAATGGAGGCGGCCATCTTTGAACGATGTCGTCAACGCGCCATTTTATCATCTATGGCATATTGACTAAATGCATTTTAAAGCAAAGAAAATCACTGCAAATTGATTAAAAATAAATATACAGATTAAATATACAGCTGTTAAATGTATACATTGTATGAAATATGTTTCATTTGCAGTGATTTTCTTTGCTTTAAAAGACATTGTGTCAGTATGCCAGATGGTAAAAAGGCGCGATGACGTCATCGTTCCAAGATAGCCGCCTCCATTTATGTTTCTTTGCAACTATTCAATATATCATATCTCCTTTATTTTTCATGGCATTTTGATAATTATTTCAGCTTTTTTCAAGTCTTTCAGAGCTCTTTAAAATAAACCTTGTTTGAAAATCGTGCATCAACCCCTTTAGGGTGCAGCAATAATGTCAACACTTAACACATGTATAATTCGCCAAAAAAAAAAACACTGAATAAAATCACATAATTTCACTCGTAATAGTGCATGGTGACGGAGTGAACACAGAAGAAGCCTTTGCGAAAAGCTGCAAATTAATATAAAAATACTCGCCAAATGGTAAAAAAAACGCTACAATTACTCAATATAGTGTATACATGTCAGTAACCACGTAAATAGTATCCCACAAATACATTGTACTAAATCAAACTGCAGTTGTTGCGTGTGTGGGCTTTTCTTTGTGCGTTTTCTTTGGCCTTTCTGTACCATATATTCTTTCAAGAGGAGCAATTAAAATAGAACGTTTTTTTTTTGTACATTTATATATGGTCGAGTCCACTGCAAATACAGAGAAAAAGTGTTATAAAATGGCCTATTTAGACATATTTTGTATTTTAACAATGACTACAAAGTAACAAATAGCGACAATAGTTCCTTTATTTTATTCAGTATTTATACATGGAAATATTAAATCAGGTATTATTAATTTATTTATTGAGATGTAGATCTGAACCCAAACACTTAATATATTACATGTATAAATGTATGTATTAAAAATTAAACGTGTTTATTTATGCGTTGTAGTGAAATAGTGGATTTTAGTAATGAAATAAAAGCGGTATTTCATACGTATGAAATATAAAGTTTTATTTGTTCACTGCCGGAACTACTTTTATTTCAATATCAAAACACAATTTTTTTATTATTTTTTTTAGAAAATAACTTTAATATAATTATATCATTCGACTGTAAATGGTCTAACTAAGAATTTTAAGTTTTTGGTCAAGTATTTCAGAATTGTTGTCATTTACCATGTTTGCAGTGAAAAATGTCAGTTGGTAATTGTTTTCGAAAACTACTTTTTTCATGAAGTTGCTATAAGGATGGAAAATAACTTAACTAAGAAAATGAGTCGTAGATTATTGAAATCGGCTAAGTAGTTTAACAGTTTTGCGGAATTAAAAACAGCAATTTATCACACTAAGCGTCAAATTAAAAAAAAATATCTGCATACTGCAGTACACTTTGATTATAAAGCATAAAATAACAAGTGATCTCGAAGTGATCAAACTTTAATATTTTCACTCATGCTTCGCATTCGTGAACATATAAAGTTTTCACACTTCTCGATGAAATTAAATCTGTTATTCACTCCAAAACAACAAATATCCTCTATGTATTATATCGTTTTGTTTATATATTTAACCAGTGTTTAAAATAGAATCTAGTTGCTATCAGTTTCGATCAAAAATACATATTTCTAGTTTTGTAATCTAATCTGGTAAACCTTGATTTTTTGCCAGTGTTTTTTGTCAAATGTGGTCTAATATTACGTATATAAGGCATGGTTATAATTCCCAAGTGTGTTTTCTCGTACTCAATAACCTCACATACGTTAAAGAGACACACATAAATCGTGAATTTTTAAAAACTCACTGCGTCCCGTAAGATTTTCTACAAAGCATGAATTTGTTCAATCATAAAACATACTTATTAGAATAGTATAAAGCAAATTGTGATTGCATATTATTAATTACTCGTTCTATTGCAACAATACTATATTTAAACATTTGGTAGAATAACGAAGAAAAATCAAATCTCAATTATTTTTTAAATTATATGCACGCAGTTTTAAAGTCAAAATGATACAGGATTAATAAATCGAGCTGCTAAATTTAATTCTTTTGTGGTGAAGTGGTTATAGCGTCTGCCTTGCATTCGTGAGTTCGTGGGTTCGAGTCCCCTGACCGCGTCATACCAAAGACTTAAAAAAATGGAGTAGTCACTTGTAACCCTTGCCTGACGAGCAAATAATGGGTAGTTCTACGACTGATTGACCAGTGTCAGAATAATGTGACTGGGTGGGTGGGGGTATCATGTCTACTACAGCGTGGTATTCCAGTGTGGCAGCACTATAAAGAAACCCAAGTAGACATATCATCACATCACACAGCAACACACAGATAAAAGTCCAAACATTGTGCCTATAATCGTCGGGTAGGACGCCTGTCGTAGGTGGAGGGACTATAATCCTTAGAAATACACACACACACATTTAATGCTTGATATGAAAATCAGCATTATCGCGTGTCCCTTTAACTTGTAACACTACACAGTAACTGAGAGAACTTATAAGCATTTTCGGAAAGCTGCAAATTAATTTAAATAGACTCGTCAATTGAAGAAAATACACTGTAAAGATTATAGTTTAGTGAGAATGGTCCGCTAAACGCAATAACTTAACCTTTAAAAAAAAGCAGTTTTTATGAAAAATTCCAGTTTTCTATGTGTTACCTTCAATGATTGTCCAGTCATCGTGTCAGAAGTAGTCCATTATGACGTAAGTTGTATACATTGACCACGGAATTTGTTTGCCATAAGGATCAAACAATAATTCTATTTACTCACTTAAAATTCGTAAGAGTTTTTATATATATATTCTAACTAAAATCATATAATTTCACTAGTAATAGTGCATAGTAACGGAGTGAACACAGAAGCATTTGCGGTAAGCTTCAAATTAATTTAAATAGATTCGTCAAATGGTTAAAAAAAAAAAAAAAAAAAAAAAAAAAAAAGTTTATACACGCAAAGTCACCATGTTAATAACATCTCATAGGTATATAGTTCTAAATGTAATTCCAGTTGTTTTTGGCCCTTACTCCACGAGGCACAATAAAACTGAACGGTTTGAGGTTAAAGCTCATAGGAACAGTCCATAATTTGTACTAATTTATGGATTAGTCCATTGCGAAATGAGAGAAAAAGAAAAGGAAATGTTTTCTTCAAGATCGCATCTTTTATATTACCATGGAGAAAATCATATTTCAAAATAGTTTTCGATTTTTAAAATTACCAGACCTAATTGAAAATTAAATTATATAGAGATTATTTAACTGCTGTGATCCTCTGAAGCGAAATTCTTCACGAGATGGTAGTCGTGTAGTTCTATTCACGAACGTGCGGATGCCCGTGAGTGAAAAAACGAAACACGCATACCATCGACTGAAGGATTTCTTTATAATCGATCAAAACAGTAAGAAAATAAATATTACTTACATTTTGAATATGATTTTAACCGAAATGTTTCTTTGTTGAACGTTCTCCGCAAATGACGTCGACGTCAACAACATATTATTGACAGCATGACTCGACGTCATAGTCATTTTTTGTGTTCAAAGTTAGTTATTAATATTTACCAATTATGAATTATCGTTAACTGAGAATTAAAGTTGCTATTATATTGCCTTCAACAAATGCTATTAGATTTTTGTATTGTAAAAACACGGGAAAAAACTCCCACAATCAAACAAACTAAAAGTTCAAGTAGTTACATCGTGTTCACCGTAATCGACTCCCCATTCACTCTTGATTCAACTTCTTCTGCGTAATATATACATGTCCAGTAGTTATAGCGTTACGGCAATCTGGACTCTTTTTTTTTTTTAAAACAAATGTTGATTATATTGCAACAGTGACATATTTAAGCCTAAGGTAGAATAACGAAGAAAAAACAACAGAAGATGTGAGAATGGTAATAATATAAGGGATCAATGATGATCATGAAGACTGTGGTGAGTGAGATATAAATAGTGTGTGGTCCTGTGGAAACTTAACCATTACAAGTCACTAAGCCATGACAACTCTGCAAATTTGGCAGCCTGAGACACAATGGATTTGCAAGTAAACACCCTTAGCTATAAGTGTGGTCCAAGTATTTTGGTTGCTTTACCGGAAATACGTAATGATAAATTCAGCTGCTGACGACGACAACAACGACAAAAACGAGGCTCAGATAGTGCCAAATGCTCCTCTTTGTTTTTATAAAATCGACCTTTTAATAATAAAAGCAAACTTATTATATATTTTATTTTTATTAATTTTTGGTTTAACCAGTGTTTAAAAGGGAATTGCAATAAAAGAGACCGTTTGCAGTTTGCTGTATATTACCTTCAATGATTTTCGAGTCATCGTGTCAACTTCAACTTCAACTTCTTTATTTCACTTAGGTTCACATATATGAACAGCATAAGCAACATGTTACAAAATACATTTACATATGAATGGCGACAAGTCATCACATCGGAAAAACAAAAACATGTATACATCAGAAAACGACTATATATATATATATAAACTATCTAGCAATGAAGTGGGTAGATGTCTATTCAATGTATAAGTATACTACTTACACATTGCAGTTATTAATAATAATAATAATAATAATAATAATAATAACGATAATACTAATACTAATATATTTGAAAAGAATGGTATAGGTGGTGGCTGACATGCTATGATATTCCTGTCTATATATACTAATCTAACATGTTAAAGTAATTACTCAATATATATGTTATGTATGAACATATACATATTATTATTTTCAGATTGTAACAGAAACTCTACATTAGCTAAATATGTATTCAATAAAGTAATATTTATTGAGCCGAAATAATTCAGTACTCTTTAAAAGTAAATAATAGTTAAATAGATTTATCGACCAGTGGGCGTAACACAATGTCCGCAAATCCCGTGCAGGGCGCTTTTCGTGGTATCTAATTTGAAAAGATTCATTATGTATCTTCGGACTATTACTTTATCATAATGGTGGATTTAAAAACACGTGTGTAATTTCGTGAGTTGTTTTTATTTTACTGGATTGATTTTTTTTTTATATTATTATTATTCATAAAAATAACGGATTTTATAAGGATTACCTATATTCAGCCTTGAAAGGTGAGTTTATTTATTTTCTATTTAACAATGTTTGTGTATCCTTTGACGGGATTTGCGCACGTTTAAAAATATCCATGTCGCTTGTCTATCATGCATATTATAAGTAAAATTACTGTCATTTAACAATGTATTTCATTTGTTCTACCAAGTGTTTATGCACAGGTTTTTAAACATTAAACGAGTACAAACAACTATGCTCCAACCAGGATACATATACACACAGGCAAGTAAGCACACTAACGCTCGCACTCGCGCGCAAGCACTCTTATGCAGGAAAAACAAACAGAGAAGGAAAAACAATAAACAACAACAATACAAAGCAATGAGTACATTTACAGTTTTAACGGCAACAGAAGTAGTCCATTATGACGTACGTTGTATACATTCAGCACGGAATTTGTTTGATTTAAGTGTCTTAAGGATCAAACAATAATTCTAACTATTTACACATTTAAAATTCGTAAGAGTTTTTTATATATATAATCTAAATAAAATCACATAATTTCACAAGTAATAGTGCATAGTAACGGAGTGAACACAGAAGCATTTGCGGTAAGCTTCAAATTAATTTAAATAGATTCGTCAAATGGTTAAAAAACAACAAATAAAAACGAAAAAAGTCACCACGTTAATAACATCTCATAGGTATAGTGTTTTAAATGTAATTCCAGTTGTTTTTGGCCCTTACTCCACTAGGCACAATAAAACTGAATGTTTTGAGGTTAAAGCTCATAGGAACAGTCCATTGTACTAATTTTATGGATTAGTCCTTTTATGGATTAGTCCATTGCTAAATGAGAGAAAAAGAAAAGGAAATATTTCATTCAAGATCGCATCTTTTATACTACCATGGAGAAAATCATATTTCAAAATAGTTTTCAATTTTTAAAATTGCCAGACCTAATTGAAAATTAAATTACATGTATATAGAAATTATTTAACTGCTGTGATCCTCTGAAGAGAAATTCTTCACGAGATGGTAGACGTGTAGGTCTTTTCACAAACGTGCGGATGCCCGTGAGTGAAAAAACGAAATACGCATACAATCGACTGAAGGATTTCTTTATAATCGATCACAGCAGTAAGAAAATAAATATTACTTACATTTTTAATATGATTTAACCGACATGTTTCCTTAGCCTCGTCCGTCGGATGTGGACGTAAACCGGGCGGTCAGGTGTATCGGTCTATCCTCCGAGCAAGTTAAAGAACCATAGGAATTTATTCGATAATAAGAGTAGGGCACGGTTCCCGGAATCCTATGTATCCTTCCCCTCTCTCTGGGGCGGCCCTAAATAACCTATACTGTGTTGATGAGCCGTTAAACAACATTCAATTTCAATTCCTTTGTTGAACGTTCTCGGCAAATGACGCCGACGTCAACAACACATTATTGACAGCATGATTCAACGTCATAGTTATTTATGTGTTCGAAGTTAGTTATTAATATTTACCGATTATGAATTATCGTTAACTGAGAAATAAAGTTGCTATTATATTGCCTTCAAAAATGCTATCATATTCCCGTGGAATACTTTTTGTATGTGTAAAAACGCGAAAAATTAAAATACTTAAGAGTTTTTTATATACAGTACATAATCTAAATAAAATCACATAATATTCCCGTGGAGTATGTTTTGTATGTATAAAAACGCGGAAAAAAAATCCGACAATCAAACAAACTAAATGTTCAAGTATTTACATCGTGTTCACCGTAATCGACTCCCCATTCATTCGTGATTCAACTTCTTCTGCGTTATATATACATGTCCAGTAGTTAAAGTGTGGACACACGGCAATCTGGACTCTTTTTTTTGAAAACAAATGTTGATTATATTGCAACAGTGACATATTTAAGCCTAAGGTAGAATAACGAAGAAAAAACAACAGAAGATGTATGAATGATAATTAGGGATCAATGATGATCATGAAGACTGTGGTGAGTGAGATATAAATAGTGTGTGGTCCTGTGGAAAAGTCACTCAGCCATGACAACTCAGCAAATTTAGCAGCCTAAGACACAATGGATTTGCAAGTAAACACCCTTAGCTATAAGTGTGGTCCAAGTTTGGTATGTATGTGAAGTTGGCACGGGGTTTGGGGTTCGACATTCAAACACAGTTCGGTATTCAACATTCAAAGTCAGATCGGGGTTCGACATTCGAACCCAGTTCGGTATTCAACATTCATCGACATTCGAATCCAGTTCGGTGTTCAACATTCAAAGTCAGTTCGGGGTTCAACATTGGAACCCAGTTCGGTATTCAACATTCAAAGTCAGTTCGGGGTTCGACATTCGAACCCAATTCGGTATTCAACATTCAAAGTCAGTTCGGGATTCGACATTCGAACCCAGTTCGATATTCAATATTCAAAATCTTTTCGGGGTTCGACATTCGAGCTTAGTTCGGTATTCAACATTTAAAGTCAGTTTGGGGTTCGACATTCGAACCCAGTTCGGTATTCAACATTCGATCCCAGTTCGGGGTTCAACATTCAAACCCAGTTCGGGGTTCGACATTAGAACCAAGTTCGGGGTTATGCCAACCCCGTTCAGTATTCAATATTCAAACCATTTCCCAGTTCGGTATTCAACATTCTAACCCAGGTCGGGGTTCAACATTAAAAACGCTAAAATTACTCAATATAGTTTATACATGGCAGTCACCACGTAAATAGTATCCCACAAATACATTGTACTAAATCAAACTGCAGTTATTGCGTGTGTGTTTTTTTTGTGTGTTTTCTTTGGCCTTTCTGTACCATATTTTCTTCCAGGAGGAGCAATTAAAATAGAACGTTTTCTTGTACATTTATATACGGTTGAGTACACTGTAAATACAGAGAAAAGGTGTTGTAAAATGGCCCACTTAGACATTTGTATTTTAACAATGACTAAAAAGTAACAAATAGCAACATTAGTTCCTTTTTTTTCTTCAATATGTATACATAGAAATATTAATTCTGGTATTATTAGCGATATATGCTAATTTATTTATGAGACATGAGAGCTGAAATGTAGATCTGAACCCAAACACATATATTATGTGTATAAATCATGTATGTATTAAACATTAAACATGTTTATTTTATCCGTAGCAGTGAAATAGTGGACTTTAGCAATGAAATAAAAGCGGTATTTCATACGTATGAAATATAGAGTTTTATTTTTTAACTGCCGGAAGGAACTACTTTTTTTTTCAATATCAAAACACAATTATTTATTTATTTTTTTAGAAAATAACTTTAATATAATTATATCATTCGACTGTAAATGGTCTAACTAAGAAAATGAGCTATAGTTTTTAAAAGTATTTGGTCAAGTATTTCAGACTTGTCATTTACAGCGAAAAATGTCAGTTGGTATTTTTTTTCAAAAACTACACTTTTCATGAAGTTGCTATAAGGATTGAAAATAACTAAGAAAATGAGTCGTAGGTTACTGAAATCGGTTGAGTAGTTTAGATGTTATGCGGAATTAAAAACAGCAAATTTATCACACTAAGCGTCAAATTAAAAAAAAAATCTGCATACTGCAGTACACTTTGATTTTAAAGCATAAAATAAAAATAAAATTCGTTGTTTTGTCATGAATAACAGTTATTTCATCTCGAAGTGATCAAACTTTAATATTTCAACTCATGCTTCGCATTCGTGAAAATATAAAGTTTTCACACTTCTCGATGAAATTAAATCTGTTATTCACTCCAAAACAACAAATATCCTCTATGTATTATATCGTTTTGTTTATATATTTAACCAGTGTTTAAAATAGAATCTAGTTGCTATCAGTTTCATTCAAAAATACATATTTCTAGTTTTGTAATCTAATCTGGTAAACCTAGATTTTTTGCCAGTGTTTTTTGTCAAATGTGGTCTAATATTACGTATAAGGCATGGTTATAATTCCCAAGTGTGTTTTTCTTACTCAATAACCTCACATACGTTAAAGGGACAAAAAGCAATCTTGATTTTTTAAAAACTCACTGCGTCCCGTAAGATTTTCTACATAGCATCAATTGTTCATCATAAAACATAATTATAAGATTAGTATAAACATGATAAAGCAAATTGTGATTGCATATTATTAATTACTGGTTATATTGCAACAATAATATATTTAAACATTTGGTAGAATAACGAAGAAAATTCAAATCTCAATTTTTTAAATATTATATGCAAGCAGTTTTAAAGTCAAAATGATACAGGATTAATAAATCGAGCTGCTAAATTTAATGCTTGATATGAAAATCAGCATTATCGCGTGTCCCTTTAACTTTTAACACTACACAGTAACTGAGAGAACTTATAAGCATTTTCGGAAAGCTGCAAATTAATTTAAATAGACTCGTCAAATGAAGAAATTGCACTGTAAAGATGACTGAATTATATATAGTTTGTAGCATGGTCACAGACAATTCTCTTTGTTCAGACACAGGTGTAAATCGTTTAATTGAAATTAGTGTTTGCCCTACTTTTTCCTCCAATAAGACGGTGAGGAATTTAAAAAAAATGGCGAACTTATTCATGTAAATTTCTAACGATCACCAATTTTAACCATTTAATCATTAAGTAATTGCTTACTAAATGGCACGCGCTTGTTTTGGCGCGAACGTGTTAAGACGCGTGGTTTCGTAGAAGCGCGGGGGAAATGTAGGGCAAACACTAATTAAGTCATTTGGAGGCTTGGAAGTGAAATTTTAACAATTAAGAAACCCTAAGGGAAGGAGCGCAGCGACTGACCGGGGTTTCTTAATTGTTAAAATTTCACAGCCTCTAACTAATACTTTCATAGCCTCTAACTAATACTTAGTGAGAATGGTCCACTGAACGCAATAACTTAACCTTTAAAAAAATAAGCAATTTTTATGGAAAATTTCAGTTTTGCTGTATATATTACCTTCAATGATTGTCCAGTCATCGTGTCAGAAGTAGTCCATTATGACGTACGTTGTATACATTGACCACGGAATTTGTTTGCCATAAGAATCAAACAATTACTCACTTAAAATTCGTAAGAGTTTTTTATATATATAATCTAAATAAAATCACATAATTTCACTGGTAATAGTGCATAGTAACCGAGTGAACACAGAATCTTTTGCGGTAAGCTTCAAATTAATTTAAACAGATTCGTCAAATGGTTAAAAAAAAAAAAAAAAAATACCCACTTTTCAAAATACATGTAGTTTATACACGCAGAGTCACAATGTTAATAATATATCGGTGTCTTCCTGAAACCCCCACTTTTCAAATTTTGATAAAAAAAAAAGTGGGTGTTTCAGGAATTTTGCTTTTTCCAATTAACACCTTCCTACGGCCTTAGGTCAAATTATAGCTATAGTCTGTTTCTTAGGATGATTTAATAAAACAAGACAAGTTTTTTTATACATTTATATCATCTTTTTTTGGATAATTTAATGGATTTTATTTAATATTATAATGTTAACTTATAAAAATCTTCTTTTTTTACATTAAAACAGGCAATATTATAATTGAACATTAATAAATTAATTATAGTTTTCTTCTTTTTTTTCAGGGTTTCAGGAATATGAAAATTAAACTATAACTAATATATTTTAAAAAAAGATCAAAGAAACCTAATTAATCTTAATTAATTGATATAAACTGTTATACTTTGATATAATAATAATAATAATAATTAATTGGCAATTCTGATTATTTAATATCAATATTAATTTATGGTCCTAATAATATTAATGTATTTAGACATAATTTATCAAATCTTAAATTATAAATATTTTACATTTATATCTCCTTATGCAGCAAATATTATACCAATAGGTAAAACAGACTATAGTCCGTAACCATGGGTTACATAAATTAAAAGTGGGTGTTTCAGGAATTTGAAAATTAAAAAGTGGGGGTTTCAGGAATATGAAAATTAGAAAGTGGGTGTTTCAGGAATAAACCAATATATCATAGGTATATTGTTCTAAATGTAATTCCAGTTGTTTTTGGCCCTTACTCGACGAGGCACAATACAACTGAACGGTTTGAGGTTAAAGCGCATAGGAACAGTCCATAATTTGTACTAATTTATGGATTAGTCCATTGCAAAATGAGAGAAAAAGAAAAAGGAAATGTTTTCTTCAAGATCGTATCTCATATTACCATGGAGAAAATCATATTTCAAAATAGTTTTCGATTTTCGAAGAAAAAACAACAGAAGAGGTGAGAATGATAATTAGGGATCAATGATTATCATGAAGACTGCAAAATGGTGAGTGAGATATAAATAGTGTGTGGTCCTGTGGAAACTTAACCATTACAAGTCACTCAGCCATGACAACTCAGCAAATTTGGCAGCCTAAGACACAATGGATTTGCAAGTAAACACCCTTAGCTATAAGATTGGTATGAACCCCGAACTGGTTTTGAATGTTGAATGCCGAACTGGATTCGACTGTCGAACCCCGAACTGACTTTGAATGTTGAACCCTGAACTTGGTTCGAATGTCGAACCCCGAACTGACTTTGAATGTCGAATACCGAACTGAGTTTGAATGTCGAATCCCGAACAGGTCGTGAATGTTGAACCCGAACTGGTTTTTAATGCTGAACCCCGAACTGGGTTCGAATGTTGAATACCGAACTGGGTTCGAATGTCCAACTGACTTTGAATATTGAATACCGAACTGGGTTCGAATGTCGAACCCCGAACTGATTTTGAATGTTGAATGCCGAACTAGGTTCGAATGTCGAACCCCGAACTGACTTTGAATGTTGAATACCGAACTGGGTTCGAATGTCGAACCCCGAACTGGTTATTAATGTTGAACCCCGAACTGGTTTGGAATGTCGAACTCCGAACTGACTTTGAATGTTGAATACCGAACTGGGTTCGAATGTCGAACCCCGAACTGAGTTCGAATGTTGAATACCGAACTGGGTTTGAATGTCGAACCCAGAACTGTCTCTGAATGTTACATACCGAACTGGGTTTGAATGTCGAACCCCGAACCCCGAAACCCAAGCCAACCTCACACACATATGTTTGGTTGCTGTACCGGAAATACGTAATGATAAATTCAGCTGCTGACGACGACGACGACGACAAAAACGAGGCTCAGATAGTGCCAAATGCTCCTCGTTTGTTTTATAAAATCGACCTTTTAATAATAAAAGCAAAATTGTTATATATTTTATTTTTATTAGTTTATGTTTACCCAGTGTTTAAAAAGGAATTGCAATAAAAGAAACCGTTTCCAGTTTTCTGTATATTACCTTCAATGATTGTCGAGGCATGGTGTCAGAAGTAGTCCATAATGACGTACGTTGTATACATTCACCACGGAAATTTTGTTTGTCTTAAAGATCAAAAAATAATTCGAACTATTTACACACTTAAAATTCGTAAGAGTTTTTATATATATAATCTAAATAAAATCACGTAATTTCACTAGTAGTAGTGCATAGTAACGGAGTGAACACAGAAGCATTTGCGGTGAGCTTCAAATTAATTTAGATTCGTCAAATGGTTAAAAAAAAAAAAAAAAAAAAAAAAAAATACCCACTTTTCGAAATAGGTTATACACGCAAAGTCACCATGTTAATAATATTGTTCTAAATGTAATTCCAGTTGTTTTTGGCCCTTACTCCACGAGGCACAATAAAACTGAACGGTTTGATGTTAAAGCTCATAGGAACAGTCCATAATTTGTACTAATTTATAGATTAGTCTATTGCAAAATGAGAGAAAAAGAAAAAGGAAATGTTTTCTTCAAGATCGCATCTTTTATATTACCATGGAGAAAATCATATTTCAAAATAGTTTTCGATTTTTAAAATATCCAGACCTAATTGAAAATTAAATTATATAGGGATTATTTAACTGCTGTGATCCTCTGAAGAGAAATTCTTCACGAGATGGTAGACGTGTAGTTCTTTTCACGAACGTGCAGATGCCCGTGAGTGAAAAACGAAACACGCATACCATCGACTGAAGGATTTCTTTATAATCGATCACAGCAGTAAGAAAATAAGCATGAATTACATTTTGAATATGATTTTAACCGAAATGTTTCCTTTGTTGAACGTTCTCGGCAAATGACGTCGACGTCAAAAACATATTATTGACAGCATGACTCAACGTCATACTTATTTTTTGTGTTCGAAGTTAGTTATTAATATTTACCAATTATGAATTATCGTTAACTGAGAATTAAAGCTGTTATTATATTGCCTTCAGAAAATGCTATCATATTCACGTTGAGTATTTGAGCAACAATAATATATTTAAACATTTGGTAGAATAACGAAGAAAATTCAAATCTCATTTTGTTTTTAATTATATGCAAAATAATACAGGATTAATAAATCGAGCTGTTAAATTTAATGCTTGATATAAAAATCAACATTACCGTGTGTCCCTTTAACTTGTAACACTACACAGTAACTGAGAGAACATAAGCATTTTCGGAAAGCCGCAAATTAATTTAAATAAACTCGTATAATGAAGAAAATGCACTGTAAAGATGACCTGAATTAAATACAGTTTAGTGAGAATGGTCTGCTGAACGAAATAACTTACCTTTAAAAAAAAAAGCAATTTTTATGGAAAATTCCATTACCTTTAATCATTTTCCGGTCATCGTGTCAGAAGTAGTCCATTATGGCGTACGTTGTATACATTGACCACGGAATTTGTTTGCCAAAATTCGTAAGAGATTTTATATATATATATATATAATCTAAATAAAATCACATAATTTCAATAGTAATAGTGCATAGTAACGGAGTGAACACAGAAACAAGCTCTGTAAGCTTAAAATATGCGGTAAACTTCTTTTTTTTTTAAATTTTTATAGATTCTTCAAATGGTTAAAAACAAAAAAAACACAAAAAAACAAACAAAAAAAACGCACTTTTCAAAATAGTTTATACACGCAAAGTCACCATGTTAATAATATCTCATAGGTATGTTGTACTAAATTCCAGTTGTTGTTGGCCCTTACTCGCCGAGGCACAATTAAACTGAACGGTCTGAGGTTAAAGCTCATAGGAACAGTCCATAATTTGTACTAATTTATGGATTAGTCCATTGCAAAACGAGAGAAAAGGAAAAAGGAAATGTTTTCTTCAAGATCGTATATTTTATATTACCATGGAGAAAATCATATTTCAAAATAGTTTTCGATTTTTAAAATTGCCAGACTAATTGAAAATTAAATTATATAGAGATTATTTAACTGCTGTGATCCTCTGAAGAGAAATTCTTCACGAGATGGAAGACATGTAGTTGTTTTCACGAACGTGCAGATGCCCGTGAGTGAAAAAACGAAACACGCATACCATCGACTGAAGGATTTATTTATAATCGATCACAGCAGTAAGAAAATAAACATGAATTACATTTTGAATATGATTTTAACCGAAATGTTTCTTTGTTGAACGTTCTCGGCAAATGACGTCGACGTCAAAAACGTATAATTGACAGCATGACTCAACGTCATAGTTATTTTTTGTGTTCGAAGTTAGTTATTAATATTTACCGATTATGAATTATCGTTAACTGAGAAATAAAGTTGTTATTATATTGCCTTCAGCAAATGCTATTATATTCACGTTGAGTATTTTTTGTATTGTAAAAAAACGAAAAAAATATCCCACAATCAAACAAACTAAACGTTCAAGTATTTACATCGTGTTCACCGTAATCGATTCCCCATTCACTCGTGATTCAACTTCTTCTGCGTTATGTATACATGTCCAGTAGTTAAAGCGTGGACACACGGCAATCTGCTATTTTTTTCTTTTTTTTTAAATGTTGATTATATTGCAAAAGTGACATATTTAAGCCTAAGGTAGAATAACGAAGAAAAAACAACAGAAGATGTGAGAATGATAATTAGGGATCAATGATGATCATGAAGACTGTGGTGAGTGGGATATAAATAGTGTGTGGTCCTGTGGAAACTTAACCATTACAAGTCACTCAGCCATGACAACTCAGCAAATTTGGCAGCCTAGGACACAATGGATTTGCAAGTAAACACCCTTAGCTATAAGTGTGGTCCAAGTTTTGTATGTGTGTGAAGTTGGCTCGGGGTTCGGGGTTCGACATTCAAACACAGTTCGGTATTCAACATTCAAAGTCAGTTCGGGGTTCGACATTCGAACCAAATTCGGGGTTAAACATTCAAAGTCAGTTCGGGGTTCGACATTCGAACCCAGTTCGGTATTCAACATTCAATGTCAATTCGGGATTCGACATTCGAACCCAGTACGATATTCAACATTTAAAATCAGTTCGGGATTCGACATTCAAACTCAGCTCGGTATTCAACATTCAGTCAGTTCGGGGTTCGACATTCGAACCCAGTTCGGGGTTCAACATTCAAAGTCAGTTCGGGGGTTAGACATTCAAACCCAGTTCGGTATTCAGCATTCGAACTCAGTTCGGGGTTCAACATTCAATGCCAGTTCGGGGTTCAACATTAAAATCTTGAATACCGAACTGGCTTTGAATATTGAACCCCGAACTGGCTTTGAATATTATGTTGAACCCTGAACTGGTTTTCAATGTTGAACCCTGAACTTGGTTCGAATGTCGAACCACGAACTGACTTTTCATGTCGAATACCGAACTGAGTTTGAATGTCGAATCCCGAACGGGTTGTGAATGTTGAACCCCGAACTGGTTTTTAAAGTTGAACCCCGAACTGTGTTCGAATGTTGAATACCGAACTGGGTTCGAATGTCGAACTGGTTTTGCAGCTGACGACGACGACAAAAACGACCATTTAATAATAAAAGCAAAACTGTTATATACCTATTTTATTTTTATTAGATTATGGTTTAACCAGTGTTTAAAAATGAATTGCAATAAAAGAGACCGTTTCTAGTTTGTTGTATATTTATTACCTTCAATGATTGTCGAGTCATCGTGTCAGAAGTAGTCCATTATGACGTACGTTGTATACATTCATCACGGAATTTGTTTGCCATCTGGATCATTGATTGATTAAATTGGATTTTATAGTCGCACAACATTTTATAGTCGCACAAACAGCTAAGGTCATATGGCGACTTTCCAGCTTCCATTGGTGGAGGAAGACCTCAGGTGCCCCTCCGGGCAATTTTCGTGCACGGACGGGCACCTGGGTAGAACCACGACGTTCCGCAAGCCAGCTGGATAGCTTCCTCACATAAAGATTCCTAGGCCCCTGAGGAATCGAACCTACAGCGGTGAGGGGCAAGTGATTTCAAGTCAGAGATGTTAACCACTCGGCCACGGACGCCCCGCCATAAGGATCAATATTTACACACTTAAAATTCGTAAGAGTTTTTGTTTTTTTATATATATATAATCTAAATAAAATCACATAATTTCACTAGTAATAGTAACGGAGTGAACAAAGAAGCATTTGCGGTAAGCTTCAAATTAATTTAAATAGATTCGTCAATTAAATGGTAAAAAAAACAAACAAACAAAAAAGAAAAAAACAAACATTTTAACCGTCGACGTCAACAACATATTATTGACAGCATGACTCAACGTCATAGTTATTTATGTGTTCGAAGTTAGTTATTAGTATTTACCGATTATGAATTATCGTCCACTGAGAAATAAAGTTGCTATTATATTGCCTTCAACAAATGCTATCATATTCCCGTGGAGTATTTTTTGTATGTGTAAAAACGCGGAAAAAAAACTCCCACAATCAAACAAACTAACTGTTCAAGTATTTACATCGTGTAAACGACTCCCCATTCACTCGTGATTCAACTTCTTCTGCGTTTTAGTGTTTGCCCTACCTTTTCCTCCAATCAGACGGTGAGGATTTTTTAAAAAATGGCGGACTTATTCATGTAAATTTCTAACGATCAGCAATTTTAACCATTAATCATTAAGTAATCGCTTACTAAATGCCACGCGCTTGTTTTGGCGCGAACGTGTGAAAACGCGTGGTTTCGTAGAAGCGCGGGGAAAAAGTAGGGCAAACACTAAGTTTAAGAAATTTTAACAATTAAGAAACCCCGGTCAGTCGCTGCGCTCCTTCCCTTCGGGTTTCTTATTTGTTAAAATTTCACTTCATAGCCTCTAACTAATACATATATACATGTCCATTAATTGAAGCGTGACAACACCGCAATCTGGACTCAAAATGTTGATTATATTGCAACAATGATATATTTAAGCCTAAGGTAGAAGAACGAAGAAAAACAACAGAAGAGGAGAGAATGATAATTAGGGATCAATGAAGATCATGGAGACTATAAATAGAGTGTGGAGCGCTGTGGTCAAGTGATAGAGCGTTGGACCAATGATCGATAAGTCGCGGATTCGATCCCCGCCATGACCATATGTGTTGTGCACACATGTACGGTGTCCTGTTAGGGCCATGTTACCATCGCATCTTACCATCGACCATCGACCTAGGTTCGATGGTAAGATGCGATGGTCGATGGTAAGATGCGATGGAAAGATGGTCGATATTAAGATGCGATAGTCGATGGTAAGATGCGATGGTAAGATGCGATGGTCGATGGTAAGATACGTTTATCGATGGTAAGATGCGATGGACCATCGATCATCGCATCTTACCATCGACCATCGCATCTTACCATCTACCATCGCATCTTACCATCGACCATCGCATATTACCATCGCACCTTACCATCGACCACCGCATCTTACCATCGACCTAGGTCTTCAGACGACATTTTTTCTATGGTAATCGTGAGATCTTGATCAGCATGATAATTGATAAGTCGATGGTCGATGGTAAGATGCGATGGTCGATGGTAAGATGCGATGATTGATAGTAAGATGCGATGGGCGACGTTAAAATGCGATGGTCGATGGTAAGGTGCGATGGTCGATGGTAAGATGCGATAATCGATGGTCCATCGCATTTTACCATCGACCATCGCATTTCTCTAGTACTGGGTCTATCTAGAAAGACATAGGGAGTGATTAAAATAAGTTTAGAGAGCTTTCGTTACAATCGATGTAAAATAAATAAGTTTAAACTAAATAGTTTTGGGAACAAAGAGAAAAATTCACGGCCTTGGAAGTAGCCTTTTGTCCTAAATATGGGGCGAAAATTGCAGAGGTTAAAAAAGTAGCCTTTTGTCCTAAATATGGGGCGAAAATTGCAGAGGTATATGGGGCGAAAATTGCAGAGGTTTAACCTCTGCAATTTTCGCCCACCATATTTAGGACAAAAGGCTACTCTACTAATAGATTTGTTAAAACAAAAAGGGAATATCTGCAGGATTTTAAAAGCACGAATTTGGTTGGGGAATGGACCCTTTACAGGCCATTGCAAAGAAGTGGAGACTTTATAAAAAAAAAATGAGACAGAACTAGTTTTATATGGTGGGGATAGGATTGTTTGACACTAATTTTACCCGAGCCAATCTCCTAAACTGAGGTTGTGAAATGAGTGAAAACAACTTACCTATTTAGAGACTTAATTGTTACACTTTAAATTATCCAGTCACGGTACGTGTAAGCTTTGTATAACACCTGAAAGCAAAACTATCCTATCACTTCATTCCTTTTTACAGAGTGTGCGTCCTGGTAATTCCATTTTCACTTACAAGCCCTTCTTTCTTAAATGTATTTGTTTAAAAAAAATATGCTGCTGCAATCGAATTTAACTAAAAGAATAATACTACTGTATTTTTTTAATTATTTTTTTTAAATTATATTTTTTTTTATATTTTTTTTTTTAAACTCGATTGTTTCATTTCTAAATTTCTAAAGATCTACTAACGTATTCCACGGATCAATCACAAGCAACAATGACAATTTTCTTGGTCAATACTCGAATTTATTTTAAGGGAGCAATTTGACGTCATTTTGACCTACCGTTTGCACCGTTTTGCTTACTTGGCAGAATGTATGTGATAACTTGCAGTGTGGGAATGTATGTTAATAAACCAATGATATAAACATATCATTATCTTACACTAGCGTTATAAATGTATACGCAAATGAAGGCCGGCTCATCGTTCGGTCTTTTCCGCTTAGCTCGGAGTACTTGGAATTGCCTTGCCTATTTCCATAACCATTAAAAATACAAGATAACGACAAGCAAAGTTTTACGCAAGCGTAAAATAGCTGCCGAGAGAAAATAGCATAATATATATCTGGGTAGGAACTGGGAACAAAGTTTGACATAATAACAGATCAAGTCACGGGTGTTAAAACTATATTGATAAAAATGTTGTCAGAGAGGCAATAAACATGCCACGACCGTTTTTTCTTACCGGACACATTTTCCCCAAATTTTGCCATCAGTTCTTCTTACCAATTATTTTATACCAATGTGGGCGACCTCGCTTCGCTCTGTTCAATTACCTTGACATGCCTTACATATTGATTTTATATTCACCCTTGTAATATGTCGTTTTAGAAGTACATATCAGCACAGAAATACAATTGTTCACATGTAAGGGATGCGTGTGCGTTAGCGTGCATTACAACATTGGTAAACTGTTCACTGCTATCATGTGTAGTTATAAGATTGCGTTATGAAAGTGAAAAACTCAAAGGAACTGTTCATTGCTAAATTATTATGTGCAAATATGAAAACCATATAATATATATATGGTTATATGGTTTTCATATTTGCACATAATAATGTAGTAATGAACAGTTCCTTTGTGTTTTTCACTTTCATAACGCAATCTTGTAATTAATACATGATAGCACCCCTTCAAACCCCAACCCCAGGGAAAACGTCCGAGTTTTAAATAATAAATCATTTGACATACTGTGACATACTGTGTATCTCTTTCATAGACGACTAGTATACCAATTAATGTGCAAATGTATGAAAAAATGAAACAGTAATTGAATTATTAGTGTATTTGATGCCCCTTCCTCCAGGTCCCACCAATGACGGAGGAGGAAACAAATGTATGCAGTGTAATACCATCATCATAATGTTTCATTTGAGACATAATTATCAAAAAATAATAATTTTTAAAAATACTACAATTCCCCCCCCCCCCCACCCCCCCCCCCCCCCCATCCCCACCACACACACACACACACACAAACGCACACGCAAAACACCCCTATCTGGGCCCCGGGGCAGACGTCCGAGTTCGAAATAAAACAATCGTTTGACATGTTGTTTATCTTTCATAGACGATTACATACACCAAGTTATGTTGAAGAATATAGAAAAATGACAGTGTAATTGAATTTTTAGTGTATTTGACCTTTTGACACCCCAACTCGCTGAGGGATCCTGGGTGCGGAGCCATCATCCAAATGCTTCATTTGAGTCATAATTACCAAAATATATATATATTCCCCCACCCATCCTGGGCCCCCGGGCAGACGTCCGAGTTTGCAAAATAATAAAATCGTTTGATATGTTGCTTATCTTTCATAGACGATTACATATTGTTAGTGTATTTGACATTTTGACCCCCTGAGGGCCCCTGAGCTCGGAGCCAAAAATAATGTTGCTCTTGCACGCCATCATCATATGGTGAGTTTGGCTGAATTCCGTTCAGCGGTTTAGGAGGAGATGCGGTAACGGACGGACGGACAGACGGACAAAAATTCTGATAAATATTTTTAAAAGGTAAAACAACCTGCCTCACAGCTATGCAACGCTCTTACAATTTCGCTATTCACAGATTTTAGATTAAAAACAAAAAGGAAAAAGAACAAAAAAGAGTACAATTTAAAGAAAATAAAAAGTAAAATAACATTCTTACAGTCATAAATTTCGAGTGGTCAGCGCAAAACTATTGTAACCACATATGAATAAAGAAGGAGATACAATAGATTTGCACTGAACCCTCGTAACGCTCTTAACAATCTAAGACTTGTTCAACACAGCCATATATAGAGGGGAAATAAATAGATACTTTTAAAAAGGAGAAACTGAAAATCAACAAAGCCATATATAGAGGAAAAATAGATACTTTTAAAAAAGAGAAACTAAACATAAATAAATATTATTTTCACAGAGTAGTGAGAAAAACGTATTTCAGTTTTCCATCCTTGAGTTGAAAACCGATACATAATTTATTGTAAAATTAGCCTAAAACCTGCTGAAAATAACGTAAAACACTATTCAACCAACCACAACCGTATTTATAATAATTATTGCATATACCCAACCCGGTAAATGACATTTTCGGTGACGTTATTGGTTCCATATAGTGAAACTACCAACTTTAACTGACTATAATGGTTATAATGATTGACCGATTTCAAAACACATTATCTAAGTTAAGGTATTTCATTCCAAAGATATATACCAACATCCCGTTGTTTTTATCCGACTGCGAATATACACTGAACAAAATTCCTAATTACTCATTTTGTATCTTAACTAATTTTCTTATTTTAAAGATATTTTAGAATAGTTATGTAATAAGTATTTAGTTTTTACCAATAGTTTGTAAAGTATTTATTTTTGTTTAAATCGTTACATTTTTTTCTTCATTTATATGAAAACAAATGTGCTGATAAAACACATGACTCGAACGAAAGTCCGCTTAAATATACAAACTTCTAAAAAATGGTAGGAAATAATATAATAAAACAAGTTTCATCCATTTATTGCAGATGTTCCGTATATAATAAAATGAAGTATGGATAATCCTAAAGTACTTCCCTTTTAATTGATTATCGTTTGAAACTAAAGTATCTGTAATTAACATTAAATATTTCGAATTAATTTTGCATTTGTGTTGGTAACGCTAGTAAAACATAATGTCCAAAAAAAAATAGTTGGGATATTTCAGAATAGAAACATCGAAAGCTGCACTAATTCGAAGAACTAAAAATCATATATACCCTTTTGTATGAGTGTTATAATTTATTTCTAATGAAACTTGGGTTGAAAAGTGATATAGGGTCCTGGGAAACACAGCGACTTGAAAGCTTTAAAATTTATTCATGCAATCAGAGCAGACGAGTTAAACTTGATATTTTGTAGTTCAACCGTATCTCTAATCAAGCGTGAACTACACAAAACAATGAGACTATTACTGACATATGCTTAGGTGGGTACTTAGAAATGTTGATTAGTATATATATATGATACATATAGTATACACAATGTCAAAGGCGATAACATGAAATTGTCAGAGTTGGGTGGGGTTAAGTTTTCTGCGGAACGGGTAGAGGACGAGCTATTCCAAAAGGAAAACATTCAAGTAAAATATGTCTGCTGAAAATGTAGTCGTTACAAAAAGTGCCTAGATCGACGTGATATTAAAATGTAGTCGTTATAAAAAGTGCCTAGATCGGCGTGTTCGCTTTTTTTAGTTGCAGGCAAAGTGTATTTTAGTTTTATGCATGCATGCACGTGTGGTATTTAAGGTTTAGTCAATTTTTCACTTTCATTTGTGTTATATTCAACTTTGATTCCTTCCCGTATCGTTGTTTTGAATGCGTGTTTTGTCTGACTACTTTTTGTGAGTGCTAAGTTCTTGATATGTTTTTTTGAAGTCATATCAATGTGTGTGTGTCGTTCTAAGGTTTATCGTTCCTGCACCACATAGCCCGCTAAGGCTAAAGGGATGGGCACAATAGAGTCTAGACAGTGCTTCTTGGAGTTCTGCGTTGTATCTGTGGTGCTGGGTGCTGTAGTCTAGGTTGAGTGTGTAGTGTCGTGTCGCTGCTGTTCTAAGTAGTTGTCGCTACGGCGGTGAGGGTAGGGTCTGGACGAGATCCGCTACGGTGGTTGTTGCTGTCAACTAACTACTGGGCTAGTGTGTTCTGGTAGCCCAGTTTGGGGCCACACCCATCACAGTATGACCATTGCGCTGCACATATCCTCCGACGGCCTGTACATCTTCCATCTTCAGTCAGTGTCTTACATCTTCGGCGTTGATAACGCTGAGGCGTTTTGTGTCTCTCGGCTTCTGACTTCTGACCTCCGACTTCGGTGTAGCCATCAGGTGATATGTGCTGTGATGGGACGCTGGAGATATCTTCACTCTCGGTCAACTGACACGCAGGCTACTAAACCACAAATTAATGCAGGAAGTCATATCAGATAAGATCCAAACATCATCATCACCGTGTGGAATCGTACACCGGATATTGCTACCACTGAATCGGTGAAATATATACAAAATCAGAAAGATAAACGCCAACGAGCAGCAGAAAATCGATTTTTTTAACGAATACACGTCATTGCTACAACTGGAAAGGTATAGGAAAACATTTTTACGTATTTTATCTATTCATAAACCTAATAATTACTAGAAAGTACAGTCTTGGTTTATTTCCACGGTGAATCAAACATGACGGTGGTACTTCAATATTTGACGCTGAATAGTCTTTTCTCTTATATCACGACATATACACGTCTATTCTGTACAGAGAGCGAGGCTTTTGTTATCAACAAATAATATTTAAACATGTACAATTTTGTTTGTCTAAATTCTTCAGAATCACGTTTATGTTAAAAGGCCGGTGTACGGACAATTGCACGTATTGTGTACGGCGTATTGCCGTGGAAAATAAAACAACTGCACGGCGTATTGCTTAACTGTACGGCCTACTGATTTTGTTTATAATTCATTTTAAGATCTTTTATTTTATTAAAGCTCTTCTCTGACAAATAAAATTCATAAATCTGTAAGACTCAGAATGATGGTCGATCCCACCGGGACGCTTATTTTTAATGCTTGATAAACTCTTCAAGATTACCGTGTGTTCCTTTAATTAATACAATCCCATGTACTATTCTTAAAATGTTTTGTTTCTACATTAGCTAACACATTTATTTTAGAAATGACTAATGGCTAATCGCAAAGCAAACAGACGCAGAGCCAGATCAAGCAGCAAGAGTCGTGGCACCAGTGAGACAATTTAACATTTGTGATGAAAGCAAAAATTCTTACACACAAGCGACACAGCTAAACCATCTTTATTATTGAGGGTTTTAGAAAATCTGAATAAAGGTGAAAGAATTATTAAAATCGTATATTAAACAAAGAATATATGATCACTTGAAGGTTCTGTTGAAACACATGGAAGCCGCCATTTTGAGAGCTATGACATCACAGCTCTAAATGACCATATATGGAATATTTATAAATATGAACATTTACTGATTTATAGGGAAAAAAAGACACCAATTGCATGAAAAATATTTATTCTTAATGGCATCCATGGACATTTGAATATTCTCAAATGTGGTTCCAGGTTTGATTTCAGAGGAGAAATGAACCAGTACAACTAGTAAAAATATCAGCATCCTCAAAATAATTCTTCTCATTCTCTCCTCCCCTAACACTACTTAAAGCTAACAAATCCATATTAAAACAACATGCTTACTTGTGGGTTCTGACTTACACGTATTAAACATGTTCAGTGATAAAAGATTTTTAAAGTAAAGTGCGCCTAAAGCTATACATTATACATGTACAGTGAAAATAATACTAACACTCATTACTTATTCAGGGATGAAGTAGTTGAAGCACGACATCCACGATATCCACTCTAAAACTGTATACAGTCAAACCTGTCTTAAACAGCCACTCAAGAGAAATACCAATAGAGACCTCTAAAGGCAGGTGGCTGCTTAATAAAGGTTGATTTACATTAACATTTTTTACACGGGATATAGAAAATGTGGCTGCTTAAGAAAGGTGGTTGTTTAATAGACTTGACACAACACAGGTTTGACCGCAAACGACAGATATGATCACATTTAGCCAACCTACATTCAGGTAAAAATATTGATTTATGAGATACAGTGAAGAAAGTGAAATTATTTTGGCGCACGTGACAAAGGCTGTTCCTTGGACAATTCATACGATTCATGAGCGGCCAAAAACACGCCAGTCACGTTATATAAACTGAAGCTTGGTGTTAAGATCAGATGAAAAATGAAGTAGCTAAAATTTAACAAAGCAACATAAAGCATGTTTAAAATAGCAAGGGTCATAACTCTGGCGTTTCACGTCTGATATAGCTGTTTTCCGAACATGTACGAGCTTGCAGCGATATCAGCAACCCGTCTTAGAATATCGCATGAAAAACGAAGGACATAATATCATCTCAACGAGGCAAAATTTAACAGACAACGGACAACTCGCCATCCATAATTACTAGAATGACAACAATGCAACACTATGACCAAGCCTTATTTAGAAAAAGGAGGAAGATTAGGTATTTATTAGAAATAATAAATCACATATGTGCACCATAATACATACTAGTTCTTAAGCATACGTTATAGCTATGACAAAGTTATCATATTCATAATACTCAAACTGAAACTACATTAATTGATCATGAATATGTTGTTAATCGGTTTAAAATGCAGTTAGTACTATAATGGTTATAAATGCATATACAATTGAAAGCTAAATTGAACTGGTGGTTAAGTTGATACAAATTCTCTTTTTGAAATGTCAAAGTCCGAGTCCAAGAATACGCCTAAAAAAAGGGAAATTATATGTATTTTAAAACGGTGATTTTGGTATTTCTTAGATCGGAGCATGAGTTACAGAAAGGTGTCGTTTATTGGGTCTTCTGAAAGTCTTCTGTTTTGTACCCTCACTACCCCCAACTATTTTCGGTATCATGATAAAAACAAATTATCATGATAAAAAAAATTTATCTTGATAGTGAAAGTAGTTCCGTCCCACACCGGGGTTAATGTTGATAGGTTATTAGATTTGTATTGGGATATATGCACGAGTAATATTGCGCGACTTTAGGAGCATACTTCCCTATAAATACGTTGTTTTTTAATATACGATACGACATAGACCTAGCTAGTCATATCCATCAGGATTTCGTTGCCGGGCAATAAAGCTGGTCAATAAAGCTTTATTGCACGCATTAAATATAGGGTAAAAATGTGTCTTATCACGGAAATAAGTAATAGATAGAATCTGGTCTCAGCGAGTTGGCTTATTTAAACACCGAGATGGGCGTAGCATGGTGTACTTAATAACACTGTGACGTCATAGTGACCGTACTCTAAATTCCAATATCCGGTAGTTGTAGTACGGCATAGCCACGCCCCTTTAGTTCCCTAAATTAAACGATTTAATGCTCTGTATTCATCAAAGGAAATGTCACCGACCATGCTACAATGGAATTTAGAGTACGGTCACTATGACGTCACTGTGTTACTAAGTACACCATGCTACAAAAAAGATAAGAGTCTGTCTCAGCTCGTTGGTTATTTAAACACCGAGATGGGCGTAGAGATGGGCTACTCTCGGTGTTTAAATAAGCCAACTCGCTGAGACCAGACTCTAACTATTACTTATTTCCGTGATAAGACACATTTTTACCCTATATTAGAGTAAGGTCACTATGACGTCACTGTGTTACAAGGTACACCATGCTACAAAAAAAGATAAGAGTCTGTCTCAGCTCGTTGGTTATTTAAACACCGAGATGGGCGTAGAGATGGGCTACTCTCGGTGTTTAAATAAGCCAACTCGCTGAGACCAGACTCTATCTATTACTTAATCTCGATCCTACGGAAATAACCGATTGGCTACGATTGTATATGATTTTTCACGGGTATTGTTTGTTGTCTGCGTTTCACTAATTACTTCCATCCTGTTTTCGCGGCAGATTATTGGCTATAGAATCATTATCCGTGGATAAAATAACCACTTATGACAATTCACCTTGATTAGAAAATTTCAAATTCAATGGAATTCATTTTCAATAAGATTTCGGACAAAAATAAATGTTGTGTACCACTTACGCGACAGACATGACTTTATATAACTATAACCTTTTTTTCTCCCTGGAAAACAGCGTACTGAGTGAGCTGAAGTTGAATTTCGACAAAGCTCAAGTATATGATAGATAGAATAAAAAATGTGTATTTTCATATCACACCCTCTATCAGGCCCTCGACCCATATCACCCCTCGAGCTAAAGCTGGTATGGCGTCTCAGGCCTGATATAGGGTGTGATATGAAAATACCCATTTATTATTCTCTATTTATGCGCGAAAGAACGAGTGCATCTATCCCTTTATTACATGTGTTAGTATATATGGTAACGAAAACGGCCTGTTTTTCGCGTAATACAGGCAGTGTCTATGCGGCCATATTAGACAAGCGCGTGAAACGGCGGGCCAAAAATCCATATGAAGGGCCAAAAAACACATTTGGCGGGCCGAAAATCCATACTAAATCTAGACTGCGATACATATATTTAGATTAAATATAATAATGAACAGAATACTAGTATAATGAGATACTTAAAATGGACTATATAAGATGATAAAATAAACAGAATAGGATATCGTATAATGAACAGAATACTAGTATATAGAGGACATTTGTTGTTTTGGAGTGAATAACATATTTTATTTCATCGAGAAGTGAGAAAACTTTATATTTTCACTCATGCTTCGCATTCATGAAAATATAAAAGTTTTCTCACTTTGAGATGAAATAAAATATTTTATTCACTCCAAAACAACAAATTTTCTTTTTATTTTATGATTTTACAAACATATTTTTAAGGAAACTATGGTAGAACAACAAAAATAGTCCCGGCAGCTACTGTGAAATCACATTTTTATTTCACTGATAAAATACATTATTACATGTGTTACTATATACAGTAACAAAAACGGCCTGTTTTTCGTGTAATACAGGCATTGTCTCTGCGGTCATATTAGAAAAGCGCGTGAAACGGCGGGCCAAAAATCCATATGAAGGGCCAAAAAACCCATATGGCGGGCCGAAAATCCATATTAAATCTAGACTGCGTTACATACATTTAGCATTAAATTGTAGATATATTTTTAATAATCGACCACGAACCAGTCATATCGTGCATCGGCACGTGCATCCAACGACAACTGCGACGGTTGAAAATGGCAGCCAGAATGATCGCTACCCTGAGTACACGCAAGATCGTTAGTAGCCGAACAAACATCAGGACGGACATTAAATAATGAAATTGTGAAAAACAAGAACGACTCGGTCTAAATCACCCTACAATATGATGTGAAAAAAAATGTGTGTGACTGGCTCGGAGATGTTGAAAATATTTTTGCCGATTGTGTGATAGATTTACTGTAACCTATTAATATATACAGTACAGTACATGTACAGTACCAACTCGTTGTTTTTGATTGAAATGTCTTCAACAACCTATTATAATATATACTGTTCATAGGCG
Source organism: Cyrtodaria siliqua (assembly GCA_037043455.1). Taxonomy (NCBI): domain Eukaryota; kingdom Metazoa; phylum Mollusca; class Bivalvia; order Adapedonta; family Hiatellidae; genus Cyrtodaria; species Cyrtodaria siliqua. Next base: position 41,207 of record JAWPHD010013274.1, read on the forward strand.
TAGCCAGATTTTCAAAATGTATACGCACACTGGGGGAGGGTGTGGGAGGGTGGCACCCACTCCCGATGGTGGGGGTTCGGGCCTCCCCCGGAAAAAAAAATAAAATAAGGAAGGAAATTGTGCATTCTGGAGCATTCTGAGGTTTTTTTATTATGCTCGGCATTTTTTATATTACGCACGTGCGTATTGTGCGTATAGGGCGCTACGCCCTTGCTGTTTAGGGACTAGTTTCCGTCCAAACCCAGTTTCCATCATTCATTTTCATTTAAAACATGTTTTTACAAGCAAATTGCTAACGCGATGTAACTTATCGACAGACGTTTAGCACAGACGATTGGAAACAAGAAACAACCAAAAAGTAAAGAAGCGGTACAAAAACGAAAGTGGCCCCCGACCAGTACTGCCGTTCGGGTCTCAATTACATTTTAAATAAAAGGCATGCAGGAAACAATACATAGATACTGTACTGTATGTGAAATAAAAAATAATCTCCTACCTTTTTATCATTAAATTATATTTGCGAAACCAAATGCCATTTGAAATTTCCTTTCTTCTACAAGCTCAAACGTAAACACACAAACTGACAAAGTCAATGACGTGGAATAAAACGTCACTGGCAAACACAACGTCACCATTATGACGATTTTGTTACAAAGATTACGTCAGAAACGTTTCTGTGTAATTTTAATTAAGGGGGTTGAATTGGTGTTTTGGAAACAAGGTACCGAATTACCGATTTCAAATGGCATATCCTATTAACGTCATACGTTTGTTTCAATGAATAAAAATGGATCTAAATAAAGAGTCATATTTAAAAAAAAAAATGTACACAAGTAGATAAAAGGTATTTAAAATGACTTTGCGCAATTTAGATCTAATAAGCTATCCAAAATAATAGTGTTTTGGTTACACATGTAATAAACAGGTTATTAACTGGGGTAGGTGTGCCTCATTGTGACATTGGCCCTCGACAGCCATATGAGGCCCTCGAGCTAAAGCTCTCGGGCCTCATATGGCTATCTCGGGCCAATATCACAAAGAGGCACACCTACCCCAGTTAATAACCTCTATGTATTTCATTGCATATCATACAATAAAAGGATATACTTAAAGCAACTAGTTAGTCATAACATTATTTGATATGTATAGATATATCAGTCTATGCTATTGTAACTAATTAGTCATGACATTATTTGATATGTATAGAGATATCAGTCTATGCAATTGTAACTAGTTAGTCATGACATTATTTGATATGTATAGAGATATCAGTATATGCTATTGTAACTAGTTAGTCATAACATTATTTGATATGTATAGAGATATCAGTCTATGCTATTGTAACTAGTTAGTCATAACATTATTTGATATGTATAGAGATATCAGTCTATGCTATTGTAACTAGTTAGTCATAACATTATTTGATATGTATAGAGATATCAAGCTACGCTATTGTAACTAGTTAGTCATAACATTATTTGATACGTATAGAGATATCAGTCTATGCTATTGTAACTAGTTAGTCATAACATTATTTGATATGTATAGAGATATCAAGCTATGCTATTGTAACTAGTTAGTCATAACATTATTTGATATGTATAGAGATATCAGTCTATGCTATTGCTTGAGTTGGTTACTATCTAAGTATGTAAATAAGGTCGTATTATAAAGATAATAATTTAAGGTTCCATGTCTATGTATTAGTAAGACAAAATTGATTTAATAGACAAAGTAGGATATTTATATTCTTACTATAGAGAATTCTAACACACCCGCACTATATAGCCTAGTTTAAAATATCTCGTTATACTGAACGATATATCACTGTAATTTTTGCAACGTTAGGAGAATAAGCATTGCGCATTACGCATTGTAACGTATGCAACGTTAGGAGAGTAAGCTAAGCAATGCGAAAGATTTCAGATGTGTGCCTTATTTTCACATTTTAGGGGTATTAGAATAGAAATAGAACATCGTTTACGGTGAATTGTTTACAATTGAACTCCAAACCCTGATATAATAAACGATAATTCACAGTAAACGATGTTCTATTTCTTAAATATATATTTTGTGTATTTTAAGTACCTTTATACGAAAGTAACACCATACAAACAAACAAAACAAAAACCTTTCAACTTTTCAGTATCTTAACTTTCATAATTGAGTTTTTGGCGCTATTTTAATAATGGCGTTTAAGCATAATAATTAAAATGACGTCCTGACGTCCTAACATTTGTGTTAGGATTGTCAAAACAAAAACAAAGAAAACGTTTTGTGTTAGGATTGTTAATACAACAAGGTGGATGTCACTTACATTTTGTTAATTATTGTGTAACCTAGAAAAAGGCGGGTGAATCCCGCTGAAACGTTGGATTAAAGTGTAAAAAACAGAACTGAGTGTTATCAATTAATCCATTATTACATTTTGGATTTATAAGCTTAATAAATAAGCATTAAATTATAGATATTTGTTTTAATAATCGACCACGAACTAGTCATATCGTGCATCGGCACGTGCATCCAACGGCAACTGCGACGGTCGAAAATGGCATTCAGATTGGACCAGAAAGCTCGCTACCCTGTCAAGATTACCATAGTGCACGCAGGAGATCGTTAGAAGACGATACAAAGGTGAGGATGAAACATAATGAAATTGTGGATTAATAAAAAACAAGAACGATTTAGTCTTAATCAAAATATAACGTGAAAGAACGTGTGACTTGCTCGGAGATTTTGAAAGGCTTGCGGAAATCCAACCTGAAAAACTAAATATGCATTTAGAACTGTTTTCTTGGCCATTACGCAAAAAGATGGATCAATGGCCAAACTTTCATTTCTTTTTGGGTCTGTCATGCGATAATTTGGAATTGAAAGCAGTCAATGTCATATGAAAATACCACAGGAATTCGATGATAGTGCTGACCCGTTTCCCGACAAAGAGACGACCATACTACGTACTTAGATATTTTTGATGATGGTGTGGTTTATTTAACATATTAAATTATACATGTACGTTATCAACTGCGTCATTGTATTTGATCGAACTGTCTTCAACAACATATTATGAAGATCTACTGCCGCACGGATCTCCAATACTCCGATACATTTCAAATAAAAGTCATCCAGGAAACACTAAATGTTCAGTATGTGAAATAATAATTATACTCCTACCTTATACTTATGTCATATTTAAGCAAATATACACAAGTAAATAAAAAGTATTTTTACTTTGCGCAAATTAGCTATATCCAAAATATTATTGTTTTGGTTACACATGTAATAAACAGGTCATTAACTGGGGTAGGTGTGCCTCTTTCTGACATTGGCCCTTGGTGGCATTGGCCCTTGATAGCCATATGAGACCCTCGGGCTAATCGGGCCAATATCACTAAGAGGAACACCTACCCAGTTAATAACCTCTAAATATAAATCTAATAATGTTTTTATTGCATACGCATGTTTTAAATCATGCCAAAGAAAGTATGTCACGTGATGTAAACAATGTTGATTTCATTGTGAAAATTTCCACGATGTAACGGCAATATGTTTGTTTCAAATAAATATATTCGGTAAAAATTAAATGTTACAACCTATTTTATTGTTAAAAAGGTTATTATATTTATATTAGTGTTTGCCCTACTTTTTCCTCCAATCAGACGGTGAGGAATTTTAAAAAAATGGCGAACTTATTCATGTAAACTTCTAACGATCACCAATTTTAACCATTTATTCATTAAGTAATCGCTTACTAAATGGCACGCGCTTGTTTTGGCGCGAACGTGTTAAGACGCGTGGTTTCGAAGAAGCGCGGGGGAAAAGTAGGGCAAACACTAAGTCAGTTTGAGGCTAAGAAGTGAAATTTTAACAATTAAGAAACCCCGGTCAGTCGCTGCGCTCCTTCCCTTAGGGTTTCTTAATTGTTAAAATTTCACTTCATAGCCTCTAACTAATACTTAGGATATATGCATGAGTTCTTTTGCGCATAAATAATGCGCTCCTAAAGTCGCCGCAATATTAATACGCGAAAAACTAATGCATATATCCCAATACAAATCTAATAACCTATAAATATTGCCCGATTCCTTTCGACAAATATGTTGATTCTATATCTGAACAACATTGTGTTAACAACACATTTATTTTATCATGAACCCCTCCCTCCCCTTAAAATCAACATAAACTCGCATAAATACATTTCACCAATTACCTGCTGTACGAAAGTGGCCTACAAAAACAGAGCGAAAGAAAAGATGAAATTGATTCCTCTAATAGTGTCTCTAGTGGATTGAATAAGAGGGATGCATTAGATACATGAGTTGAGATGAACTGGGTTTATGGGAACCAACTCGAACAGGGTATAAGGCACCCAACAGGACTGACAATCGTGAACGCTCGGCCAATCCCGCCATTCTTCGGGATCCCACCTCGTGTGTATCGCGGCGCTTCGCTATGTTCAAAATCTTGACAATGCAACGGCACAGAAAATAATGCACTGTTGCTTTGTAAACAATATGCCCGCTGACCACACGTGTTGATGCATAATTTGCGTTGAGTGTTAGTTTTTCGCAGATGAAGGTTTTATCACTGCAGCTTTTATCACTGCTTTCATGTAAATAAACTACTGATGGAGAAATCGGCTGAATAGCATTGTAACATTTGGAAAGTTATGACGATGTTTATAATAAATCCTTTTGCGTGATTCGCAAAGATAATATGTAGATCTATATTAAATACTTTCAATTTTTATTTCTATGAGTTAATTTGTTTAGTAATTGTCTGCTATCGAGCTTCGGTTTGAAATTTTTACATATGCGTTTCGATTGAGGAGACCTAAGTAAGTATTATTTTGTAGTAAAATAGTCCCGATTAAAACTAAATTATTTTCATGCATTATTTCAAATCTTGCAACATCTAATTTGCAGATATTCTGAAAATTATATTTACACAAGAAATAAATAAGTTTCAGGCAAACATATTCCAATTTAACAAGTTTTACCACAATCTTGTAATTTAACCTAATTAAGTAGTTAGCAGAGATATATGTGAGTGCAAGGAACGATAACTCTGCGTGGAGATTGGCGTATTACATTGGAATAATGCTGCGAAGCAGTCTACGAGATGTTGCGAATGTAGGAATGAACATTCCAAGCCCATCCTACATTTATATCGCGATAGAAACATGCATAATGGTCCAAGAACCTTCTCACATGCAGAACTGCATTTTGCTATAGTATCAATCACTCCATTTGAAACTGGATTTCTGCCACTTAAAATGACACAGGGATCACGATGAAGACCTTGAATGAACGTGACAAAACAATGACAAAATAAACTTGAATTAGAGGGAATTTATCCCTTATGCCTCGAGAAGCAGTGGTCCTATTCTTGCCTGGAAATCACAAGGGGTTAGATACAGGAGACATTGAATTCGGCTCATTGAACTGTACGCGTATTCAGAAGTCTCAGAAATATATTATGTCGTTTGTGGTATATTCATGGATTTTAGAGTCGTATTGAGATGCTATCCGTGAGAATAGTGCATCCGTTAGATTGTTAGCGCATGCCGCCCATCAACAAGCTGTTTCTAAAAGTTATTTTGGTTATCATAAGAAACCTAGATATCATCAATATCGTTCCATAACAATGAACGGCTCTATAGTCTCTATTTGTTTCGATGTATTTTGACGGAAATCAAACGGAATCCAGATTACACCGACATCTCACACAAAGGAAGTTTCATGAACAAAATTGGAAAAATAAAGGATAATTATTGTATAGTGTTTACTTTTTTTCTTCTATGATTTGACCTTGTGACCTATTTCTTTACAGAGTTTTTTAGTAATTCAAAGGAACACATATTCCTCGCCCAACGCACACACGCAGACACACACACACACGCAGACAAACAAACACACACATTGAAAGGAACACAACCATCAACCCAACCCCACACACCAACCCCCACCCAATTATAAAAGCAAAAAAAGTGAACTGCAGACTCAATTACATACCAAAGTTACCATTTTGCATCACCACCTCATTAAAAACAATGCAGTGAGTAAATGGCAGACTCCAATAGGTACGTAACAAAATAACCAACATGCCTTTTTATAGGGAGGTTATGACCTTACAATAAAACCAATATGTTTTGGCTTAAAACTGTTAATTTGAGCAAAACATATATGCTAACTATTTCAAACCAATATAGTTAACTGCAGAATGGATTGATGTTCGATCCTTCAGCTAAAAATAAGCTAAACAACCCTTCCTTATTCTTCTGACATGTCAAGCCATTTGTTTTGATTTTGGCGTGCACTAACCATAAGCTAATGTTGCACGCGCACACACACACACACACACATTCATTTAAAATATAGAGCAACTCGACTATATGGGGAAAACAACAAAAGTAAACAATTATAAAACGTGCATATTAAGTAAAACTGTTCTTTTATATACAAGTATGAATTGTGTTTTAAGAATATAAAACATACGCAAAGTAGGTTAAAACTAGTAAAGTCCCTTATGGGGTCCCTTAAACGGTATATACTGTTATCAACATGCTTATTGGACCAAATCAGTCGCTCAAGTTCTCTGACCACGTTAAAGAACCAATTCCAGTGCTTTTTTCCCTTATATAAGTGGTACCGAAAAACGGTACCATTCCCAATGGCAAAAAGTGTTTTTTTTCCCAAATTCCCAATCTCAAAAACAAAAAAACAACAACAAAAAAAAAACATTTATTTTTTGGGGTAATTGTTTAAAGGGGAACTTTAACAGAAACAGGAGGACAATATATACTTTTAGGGGAGGGTAATGAAATACTACAAGAGAATTTATACATAGTAATGTGTTTGCAAAGGATTTAAACATACAATATTGCTTTTGTCTGATAGTGAAAAATTCCCAATTTGATGCACAACGACGCACTTTTTTCCAAATTGAATGGGTACCGGTACCATTACCAAAAGAGTGAAAAAAAACGCTGTATTCAATAGTTAGAGTAGGGCACGATTCCCAGATTCCCCTCTCACTGGTGCGGCTCTACAGGGTGTCCAAAAAAACGGGTATAATATAAAATATTTTTATTTCTTTAGATCAATTAACATAACTTTATACAAGAGTACAATAATTACTTCACTTTACAATTATAACATATTTTTTTCCAATAGATGGCGCTAAACAAGAAGTGACGTCATAAATACTTGATGATATCATTTTCAAATATTTTGCTGACATCATTCATAAAAATGGCTTCCAGTGAAAAGAAATTAGTTTCCGAACGCTCTCAAGCCTATGCACTGAGAAAACAGGGCTTCAAAATTAATGAAATAATGAAGATCTTAAATAAATCAAAACATTTTTTGATAAAGTCGTCAAAAAGAGGCGAAAGTGGTGAATTTCAGAATTAAAGGTGGAGTAGAAGACCAACAAAACTATGCTCAAAAATCATAAAGGAGCTGACAAAGTTTAAATATAAACGAGGATCTTCAACACGAAAAATGAGCAACAGGCTTAAAGGAAAATGTGAAGATATATGTAAGTCATCTGTACATAGTTATCTCAAAAATTCACTTGGTTTAAATGTAGTTAGAGGGTAGAGAAAGCCACTTCTGACAGAGCAGCAGCAGCAGAAACGGCTCAGATTTAGTTTAAACTTATTTATTTTACATCGATTGTAACGAAAGCTCTATGAACTTATTTGAATCACTCTCGATGTCTTCCTGGGTAGAACCAGTACTAAGCAATGCAGATAAAGTGTCTTGCTCAGGGACACAACGCATATGTCAATGGCGGGAATCGAACCCACGACTTTTGGATCTAACGCACTACCACTAGACCACAGCGCTCCAGATTCGCCAGGGCCTACCGTCACTTAACTGCAGGGGACTGGGAGAACTTTGTTTTCAGTGATGACTCCCCTAGGTATATATTCTATGAACAAAATAGACACAATGATGTAGTATGGGCCAGCCAGGAGGACAAGGTTCCGTTTGTTAGAAAAGTCAAGAGAAGTGCGTATGTAAACATATGTCCATGTCAGCAAGTGGTTTATCGGGGCTTCACATAATGCCAACAGGTCAAACGGTTACATCTTCATACTAAGAGAAGGAAATATTGGAAAATGAAGTAAAACCTTTGCTGAGTCGAAAGAAGTCAGGAAACATCACCGAGAACATTATGGTAAAAGACAGGACAAAATTAACTTTTAAGCAGGATGGAGCACCAGCCCATGCTTCAGGTAGTGCTCAGCGAAGGTGTGAACAGAATCTGTCCGAACTTCATAACAAAAGATGAATGGCCTGGAAATAGTCCAGATCTTAACCCAATTGAGAATGTGTTCAGTAACTGTACTCAGATCCAAAACCAATGACAAAAGGCGTTTAAGATTTGCATGCAGTTATATAAAAGCGCTAGTCCACAGTATGCAAAATAGGCTGAAATGCGTCATTGACAACAAGGGAGGCCACTCTGGTTACTAGATCTGTGATTAAGTATTGTAAAATATATGTATATGTTTACAAGTTGTATAAATGTTGATGTTACCTGATTAAAAATAAAAATAGGTACAGATGTTTATTTTAGGTTCCAGTTGTTGTTTTTTGGACACACTGTATATAGCATAATGCACTGTGCTGATGATAAAGCCTACGTAGTCTGAAAATAAAAGTTACATTATCACCACGTGACCTCCAAGCGTTCTTATAAATCACAAAGTAAATTCTTTGCGGGGTTTCTATGAATATGATTATATGACACTGAAACAGTCACATAACGTCATGTTATGGCACAATAACATTTGCAATACCATATCTAGTTATAGGCCCGACATACATAGCCACACGTTTGGAATTACAACTCAAACAAGAAACCGTTTTGACGAACGCACGTACGATCAAAGGGCAAACTATCGTAATAAACCGTTCTGACGAACGCACGTACGATCAAAGGGCAAACTATCGTAATACTATCCTATAATTTAATATAATATATGTTGTTGTTTTTTGGGGTGTTTTTTTTTTTTCGTTTTTTTTTTTCAAAATCGTTTATTCAAACCCCATCCAGATGTTCAGGTAAGAAAATAATGTATATGTGTAAATTAAGAGTATAGGTTTATTCACGGATACTTAAAATACCTGAATATGCGTAAAATGAGTTTAATTCGACGTTCCAGTTTTGGCCTTTTTACTTGGCTGGTTAAAGCCGTTTATATTGTGTCTATAGGGATCAGATTTTCAAAATATGCAAATGATATATATATATATATATAACTCGTCGTCAGTAGGTTTAGAAACGTTATACATCTCTTGTAAACTTAGCCTGTTGATGGCGGGATTTTTAACTGTTAACCCTTTTGCCACCAAATTTCAAATGTCGTCTATTTGAATTAAACCTTCCGATAATATTTTGTATATAAAATGATCATCCTTCAAAGTATGTCATACTTCAGTGGCGTAGCTGCACTGTAGTCACGTGTCTACACAATGTCCCAAGTATGTCATACTTCAGTGGCGTAGCTGCACTGTAGGCACGTGTCTACACAATGTCCCAAGAAATAATAAAAAAAAAAAATGCCAAAAAATGCAATAAAAACAGAGGGGGATATGGGGTGGATGGGTATGGTCAGCTCATATCAATTTTTACTCGTCGTCTTTCCAGAAAATAAAAGTCGAACTGTTTTCTCTCGCTGTCTTTCGGAATCAAACACACCATATTGTGCAAAATTTCGAAATGTGTTATTTTGTTCTGTTCCTGTGATTTTGTTGCGAAATCGCAGATTACAAAAGCTTGAAATCGCGGGTTAAAAACATACTGTTTGCTGCTTAAAGGGAGTACATCAGGCTTTTCATGGGGGTCTAGGTGTCCGACTTAAAATATTGATATTTTCTATTCTACTTGGCCAAAACATAATGAATGAGCCTAAAAAGTATCCCTTATTTGCAAAGAAATTCATTCTGCACAGTAATACGTGCTATCCTAGGTGACGCACCAGGGTTAATTTCAGCATTTTACGTCCGATTCCGTTCTAGCTATATGGTGTTTTCAAAGTTTAGACATTAACAAAATGGTTCTAACATCATATTTTGATTGATATGTTTTATCATGAACTGGAACAATTTTATAATTTAAGATGTTTCTAGAAAATTCCTGATGTACCCCCTTTAAATACCGTCAGAATGCAGGATTTGGCTTCCTTCTAAAACACAATTCCCGGGGTGGGTGGGGGTGGGGATGCCCCAGGACCTCCCTAGACCTTGTGCCTACACACTAATTTAGACACAGCTACGCCCCTGTATGTGCATGTTTATCTGGGTCTATTGTCGTAAATATCAATGTTTTCGATTGAGACAGCGAAAGAATTAAATACAACTTGACAGATGATAGCGTTCACGTGATCAGCACAGTCACACTTGGTTATTTCTCACGACACGAGTACATGTTTAACCTACTGTCGACTGTTGAAAAAGATTAGAAGGTTTGACAAGATTAGAAACGAGCGGTGAACTAGTTAATATTTGGTCAATATCTAAGCTGTTTAAAATCATCGGGGCCCGTTTTATGAAAGATCTTACGACAATTTTGATCGTAAATCTAATTATGAAATGTTAAGTTAAACAGATAAAACAAATATTCTTTAACCAATCTACATATATTGTTTATGCAAAATGTCCACCCTTCATTGCTTGCTTCAAATGCTTTTAACGAAAATGGTAGAAGGTATTTGATTTTGACTTACGATCAAAATTATCGTAAGTTTGTTTCATAAAACATGGCCCAGGCTGGACAGTACTGTATAACTCCCGGCCATCCGAAACAATCTTTCTCACAAATAATATTCTAAAGCTATTAATCTAAATGATATGCAGGCGCATCCGGATTAAATCTGCTGTTATTTTAGGTCATACCTGTACACACTATGTAAATGTTCGAATTTTGACCTTTCTTTTCTGATTGTAAAGGCCATAAAGGCAATGAACTTACATTAAAACAAGGCTATTGTCAAATTTCAAAACTTTGTGTGTTTTTTTTAAAAAAAACGCAGTTTTTCACTGTTTTTTTCGCTTGTATCGTCATATTAGTAATTTTGACATCAAACTATTATTATTTTAGGAAACCTCATCCCACTAAAATATGAACATCTGAGTTAAAATTACCATACCAAAAAATAAAATTAAACAAAAATAAGAATAATCATATAATTTTTGGCGGCCATCTTGGATTTGGCGGCCATCTTGGATTTTTTGGGTTGGCCCTGTAGCCAAAATTTTTAGTGTGCCAAATTCCATGCTTTTAACCCAAAGTGCACATTTTTCACGAAGGATCCCTTCTATAAATAAAATTATAATTATAAACACAATGTTTTCAAGATTAGAAACTGGGTGAACTAGTTACTATTTCGGTCAATATCTAAGCTGTTTAAAATCCGTCTTCTATCGTATCAGAATACCAGTTCAAGAGAAAATGTGACATGTTAAAAATTATAAACAAGATGTTTTGGCGGATTTAATGTAGTATATAAATACGGTCAATAGCTATGACAAGTGGTTGTAAACAACAAACAAGACCTTTCGGTACTTGCACACGTATAACTATAACGATGTAGGTCGGTTAAGGACATATTCCCAGCCTGTTATATTAAATCATTGTGTGTGTGTAAAGATGATGACGTTTCTATAACTCCTCTTCAATGGATAAAATATTTTAAGAAAATATCACATAAAATCTCCTTTTAGAAATCGTGTTGCAGGGTTTTCTCTGTATAAGTGAGTGCAATGTTAAAAGCTGCAGTTATCGTAATTATCTATCTTACAAGTCAACCATTTAATCAGACAGTAGACTGTTTAATGTACATGTATGCCTAGCTTCCAATATCGGTCTATCAACCGAGCACGTTAAAGAACCATAGGAATCTATTCGATAATAAGAGTAGGGCAGGTTCCCGGATTCCTATGTGTCCTTCCCCTCTCCCTGGGGCGGCTCTAAATAACCTGTACTGTGTTGATGAGCCGTTAAACAACATTCAATTCAATTCAATTCCAATGTTGGGTTGTCATCCATATCGCGTTATACTGAACACGGGATTCATTGGAAGCAACAAACGCAAACAAGAGCGAAAATAAGTAGACAGTTACTTTACCATTTAAAGAAAACATCTGTATTAGGTCCTCAATTTATATACCTTACCTGAGCTAAGCATTAGCACGTAAGCAATGAACAAACGTTGGAAATCAGTCACAAAGACACAAACCAAGGTCCATGTATCGAGGGTACAACGCAACACTTTTGAAACTCTCGATGACCCACAAAGCGATACTTGTTTTGTACCGCTTTTGAATAATTCCGTCGAAACATTTTGTTTGGTAGTTTTTGTAATGTTTGTCAACGTTATTATGTATTTTATAAGCTAGACGTTACTACTAATGTCCCTTTAAAAGAAAAACAAATGGTTGCATCAGCAATCGCGTTAATAAGGTAAAATATATTTACCTGTTTTATATAATTATATTCAAACTGTCTTATGTTTCGTTTCGATGGGGCTAACGAGTTGTGAATTTACACTACAACTAGTATATACACTTATGTTTCGTCGCAAATATAAACCGCAGAGTGTGTCAGAAATCTCTATCAAGACCGGTGTTAAATACATAATTATACAAGTCTGTATTTGTTAACATATATAGTGCTTAGCCGAAACTTATTTATTAGTTTATATAGTTTTGATTCAAAGTAGAAAAAAATAATGTTAAAAACGTCTAAAAAACACGTTTTTGAAATGCAATTATTAATTTAAGAAACACGTTCAGATCGAAACTATTTTAACATTTTCATGAATTTTTTTATAAGGGTTTTATAATTAAGACTTCCGAAAACAGTATGCGATTCCTACTACAATGCCTTTTAATTGCATGTGCATTGAATCGTATATAGTGTTTTATCGTTTTGGTTTAATTGCATTTGTGTTTGGTTCGTTTTTGTTTTTGTTTTGTTTTAAGTAGGTAATCGGTAGTGGTGATTTGATGTCATTTTTATTCATTTTTTCATTTGATGAAAAGTATTTTGGTTGGTTGGGGTTTTACGTCTTGTTTTAACCAGAGGGTTTAATTCCAAGCACAGAGTTAAATGACACTCGTGGGTAATAATTGACGACCCATTGAGCTAGTTATATGATGCAAGATATATGACAATCGAAACCTAATGCGCAAAAGGATATCACGTGAGCAACAGACATATAAATATTGCGATCCCAGTGATGTTTATAAAAATAAACAATTGCTTATTCCCAATATATATGCTTTACATACGGTCGGTGTCCCTTTAACGCTTTTTCATCTGAATTTAAAGCGCACACTCCAAAATGAACTCATCTTCTAACGCATTACACATACTACAAGTTTTAGCATGTATTTGGGGTTTAACTGGTTATATACAATGACGTCTGTGTAGTTTTCTGAACACCTACAGTGTTTTCGTTAACTAGGATTTGGTATTGGAGATGCTTCTGTAAGTATACTATTGTCCGAGGCGCTTGTTTCAGCCAAAGGTTTTTTTGCAGTAACTTGAGCAGTTTAAATAATATGTACATCGTTCAGTGAACAAAATTCAATCGAATATAAATTGAAAAGAATTATGTTCATTGTTTATGAAGAGGCGGTGTCGTAGAGTAAGAGGCGGATTCGGAGAGTAAGAGGCGGTTTCGGAGACATATACTCTATATAATAGATATATACTGATTTTTAATTGATAAGTAATGTATCAATACAATTGTTTATGATGAATTATTTGTGCAAATACTTGTTATACCCTCCCATACCCACAATGAAAACAATCAATAGGAAACATAAAATTCTAACGAAGAAATGGCCGTAACTCCAGTAATACAACGTTGATTTTGGAGCCGAATCGATATGCCCAACTTGATATCATAGGTAAGCATCCTGTAAAGTTTCGGAACAATCAGTTGAAATATGTAGGATGAGACTCAAATGATATAGTATAACATTAGACAAATCAAAGGACTGATGGTCCTGAGAGTCGCCAAGATTGAACAGTGTCTATCTTCTTGATGAGGTTAAAGGTTTTTAAATATTGAGAAAGTAAAAGTTTTTTTGTTTTTTTTTAACCCACCCACACCACCAAATATTGGCCGCGATTTTTCAAAAACAGTCGTGCAAAAGACGGCTGCACGGTTGGCTGCCTAATAACTTCCCCTCTGGAAAATAACCGATAGTATGAATCAAATTGAGTACAATGTACAATAGTACGAATCTTATTGAGTACGAAGTACGAAATTTCGTAGGAGTTGTCGTTCTTGAATTCATTCTATTTTTAGAAGCAACATCTGCTAACATACCAAACAAAGGAAACAGACCGATGATTTTCGAAAAATCGATTTTAGCATTTTCACACAATTCCGTGGGGCCGGGAGGAGGGTTAGAATTTAGTGAGATTTCATCTCACACCGTGAGGTATCACAATTATGCAATAACTATAATATTTACTGACAATTAGTTCCCAATTTGTTATCTGGGTCACACGTCATGAACGGCACATCCGGGTAACTCCATTCATGAAATATATATATATGCGTGTATTATTGCGCATAGTATTTCAGTTCCTTTTTCAAAAAAGACACGTATATACTGTATACAATGACAATTATTCACAATCAGTAGTTATATTAACGTTCATGTCAGTCACCTTATGAAATTAAGTTATACTTGATGCAGTTAAAGGAACTACATTCTCGAAGTGCGTAAAGCACCCAATCCGATTATACAATACTGTATACAATTACAATTATTTCATTATTTCACAATCAGTAGTTATTTTACTCGGTATATATAACGTTCATGTCAGTCACCTTATCAAATTAAGTTGTATTTGAAGCAGTTAAAGGGGACTACATTGCTTACAACGGTAAAGCGTCTCACCCGTTTTAAAAAACTCCCTATTCAGAAATTGCACTATATACATATACGGTATACACGATTCCAAAGAGTCAGCCATGCTGACGCATGGCGACTCAGAAAGGGGCCATGATAAAAGGTCGATTTTGGCGCCGAACGATATGCACATTTTGACATCATAAGTAATATTCTGTAAAGTTTCAAAACAGTCAGTGAAAAACTGTAGGAGGAAATAGAAATATACCATAAACCTTTACGGAAAAAAAGGGCCGTACCTCGGATTATACAAACTTAAAGTTATATTTGACGCCGACTCGATATATGCACATCTTAATAGCATAGGTAAGTATCATCGAAACAATCAGTTGAAAACAGGCCATAGACGCACAAGATATTATAACGTAAAATTTATTGAAAAAGGGGCCATACCTCTGATAATACATGATCGAATTTGGCACCGATTCGATATGCACATCTTGATATCATAGGTAAGCATTATCTTTCGAAACAATCACTTGAAAACTGTAGAAGAAGATAGACGCACAAGATCTTATAACGTAAAGTTTAACGAAAAAGGGCATTAACTCTGATCATGCATGATCTAATTTGGCAGTCGATATGCACATCATTGGCAAGTATCCTGTACAATTTCGAAACAATCGGTTGAAAATTGTAGGAGATAGATGCACTCGGACTGACAGACGGACATGACCAACACTATAAGCCCCTCACTATTCGGTGGTAGTGCATAACAAGTAATCCCTATCATGTTTAAGCAAATAGGCTAAGTGTATATGTAGGTTTTATTGGGAAAAATTTCCTTACAGTGGATGCAAAACAAACAGTGGATACAAATGTACAGTAAGTTATAAAATCATGGACTCACATTTATGATTCGAGTTCCATCATTTGAGCAAATAAGCTAAAGATACAACATGTTCCCAAAGTTAAAGTGTTGCCTGTGGGAACTGATATATGCACAGGCGTAACTGCTTCGATGAAAGCAACACTGTTCAAGCCATCACATATTTCAGACAACTTTAGTGACTTTTAACATTTAGCGGTTAACGGATTCCACTAAACGCTATATGTTAAATTTATAACATTTAGCGTTTAGTCATTTTTTACATTTAGCGGAAGTTTTTACATTTAGAGGAAGTTTTTTTACATTTAACGGATGATTTTTAACATTTAGCGGAAGTTTTTACATTTAGCGGAATTTTCACATTTAGCGGTGCTACAGGGTGTTTTGGGGGAAATGACTGATCAGGCGGACATTGTAAACCATGATCAGCCTGCGAGTTACTCGAAGGCTGATCTGGGTTTACAATGTACGCAAAGGCCGATATAGTTGTGCTTAGCGGGTTAAGGGTTAAATAGTCACACTGAGCTCAAATTGACACTGTCCCGGAGTAACTGTTTTACTAAAGTTAGAAAATCATTCAAACATATTCTTTCCTGGACTGCAAGAACTAGAGGTCTAATATTTTACATGCAGCCCGAGCTCATAATCACCTACGAAGTTTGTGTAAACGGGAAAACTGGGCCCCAACGCAGAGGTCAAATATTTTGAAAAGACTTGTATAGGAAATACGTTGCTAAAGCACTCCAAAAAGTGAGATAAAGCATCATTCTTGCATATTCATGTGAGAAACAATTTCAATTGAGAGGTCAAAATGTCCGCCTCTTTACCAGCTGAAAGGTTCCTTCTAGCAAACGGATGAATGGATTTGTGTTCATGACCGACTCTCTACCTGCTTTAGATTAGGATATTCCCACATGTACAATATCTCACTTGACCTTTCAACGTTTAAGGTATTAGTTTCAGATTTTACATATTAAACCATATCAATGTGATAACAAGCGAGGTTTTACGCAAGCGTTAAATAGCTGCCGAGAGACAAAAAGTTAACATAATAATAGATCAAGTCACGGGTGTTAAAACAATATTGAAAACAAATAATGTTGTCGCGGAGACATAAACACGCCACGAACGTTTTTTCTTACCAGACACATTCTTTCTTGGTTTTACCATTAGTTCTTCCTACCAAGCATTTTGAATCAATGTGGGCGACCTCGCTTCTTTCTGTTCAAATACCTTGATATGCCTTACATATTGATTACAATTCATCCTTGTAACACGACGTGCTAGAAGTACACATCAGCACAGAAATTGTTCACATGTAAGGATAAGTGTGCGCTAGCGTGTGCATTACAACACATATAAACTGTTCACTGCTACCATGTGTAATTATAAGATTGTGTAATCAACGTCAAACATGTAAAGGAACTGTTGCTACCTTACAATTTGCAATGAAAACCATAATAATGAAAATTTAATAAAGAAAAGGAAAGTAAATCAGCAGGCTTGAACCCTCACTTCCCCGGCACTAACACGACCCATCAATCAATCGCGCTACAGAGGCTAATGAACGTTTTGTCTCTAATATACATTATTGTTATTAGGATTTTTGACAGGGGTCATGGGCTCACATTCCCTGCCTGGAAATTATATTCACCCGAGCCGTTAGTCGAGGGGGAAAATACTTTCCAGGCAGGGAATGTGAGCCCATGTTCCCTGTCAACAATCCTAATAACGAATTTGTCATACTTCAAAGTTGTAACCATTTATTTAAGAAAAAAACAGCCAAAAACACGATTTCATTTTTAGTGCGCCAATTTCCCCGTAACGTGCCTCTAACTAGTCGTGACGTCATCGCTCTAACGTCGTTAAATTTGGCAGATTTTTTAACAAAATAAACGTATTTTATCACTATGTTAATGTTTATTATCTGTAAAATTGCCAAAAAAATACACTTACGATTATTTCAGACTTTTACACACAGTGAAAAGCGATAGGAAGGAAACAATCGGCGGTTTCCAAACGAATCGGCAACGTTATCCTCGCCATTTTGTTTTTGTGTATTCGAGTAATGGGGTACCTACGGGAAATTCGTCCACGTCGCCTATTTTCCATATTTTATCTCGATGTTCATGGAGGATGAGCCTGGCATGTTCATGCCTGTTAGGCGCCATATAACCTGTAATGTGTTGGTGCGCCTTAAAACCCCAATTCAATTCAATTCAATTCCATCAGTTCTTTCTACCAAACATTTTGAATCAAGGTGTGCGACCTCGCTTCTCTCTGTTCAAATACCTTAACATGCCTTATATATTGATTACAATCCACCCTTGTAACACGACGTGCTAAAAGTACACATCAACACAGAAATACAATTGTTCAGATGTAAGGGATACGTGTGCGTTAGCGTGCGCATTACAACAGATATAAACTGTTCACTGCTACCATGTGTAATTATCAGACTGCGTTATCAAAGTGAAAAATGTAAAAGAACAGTTCATTGATACCTAACCATTTGCAATAATGAAAAACATAATAATGATGAACATTTAAAAAAAATAAAAAATAAGGAAACCTGATTTCCCCGGCACTAACACGACGCCTCAATCAGCTGCGTTACAGAGGCTGACGAGCTATTTGTTGCTAATATTATACATATAATAATTATAGCATGCTACACTTCAGTAGACAGATTCTACGAAAACGTCATTTTAGCAAGTAAAACGGTAACCCTTGAACATTGCAAACTATGTGTTTATACCATTCAAGTTGTTTTAGACGAGTTTACTAGGAATTGAAGTTGCATGCTTATCGTCAACTACATGATTCACAGTTTATTAACCAAAGACAAACACAAAACCCATATAAGAATATGGTGCCTTCGGCAGCTGAATAAGGATCAGATGCCGGACAGAGGGTGAATCACGCAGAAAAAGGGAGAGGGAAAAGTGCGGATAACCCATCATGAGTTTATACAAGTATGGTAGGGGGATATTTCCCTTATGGTCAGCATTAAAAATAAAGATATTTGGAAACATGACTCCTCAGGTGATGGTTACTGATGAGGGAGAATAATCATGTCTGTGTTTAGCATCGTAATTCAAATTCGTTTGCAATTTTTTTAACTGTATTTTTATGAGTTACATATTATAGATCAAATTCTTAACTTGTATCCATGCATTCATGCGATATTATCACATGGGTGCATTTGTTATATTAAAATATGTTTGTGTATGGTTAGTCAATTGAACATCTAAAAACTGAAAAACTTACTGACGACGAGGTATGTACATGTATATGCCTTACATATTTTGAGAATCCAAACTCTATAGACAGAATATAAACGGCTTAAACCAGTCGGGCCAAACCCCAAAACTGGAGCATTGAATTAAGAGTTACCAACTCATAATTCATTTTACGCATATTCAATCACGGGTATTTTAAGAACCCATGAAAAATACTATCCTTTAATCGGCACATATACATTATTATATGATCTGAACACCTTTCAGGATTTAGGTAGACTTCGTCCACAATCTGTCGGCCCCAAAAATGGTAGAGTCACAACCTCTTTTCATAAACGTTTCTATCAAGTTTAATAAAGATTGTATGAATGTGACCATGGCAAGGATCTAACAAAGTTTGTAAACCACGTCACGATAGAGGTCAGCTTGTGATAGTTCGTGTCGCTAAAGAGTTCTTAAATAACTTTTATATTTTAAAAGTAGATCAGTCAGGGTTGCGATAAAAAATGCAAAGAGTTTTCGAAGCTTACAGTTACAAGTTTTACAAATATTTCACTTTTCAGCGATATTTGTTAAATTTTGAGACGTTCTGTTCCAGAATCCGGCTATTCCTTTAAGAAATATTGCCTACAGATATTATTAATTTAAAAAAAGTGTTTTTGTTCACCGCCAAAGGTGGAGGACTGTGGAATTTGCATTTCCGTCATGCCGTCGTTACGTCTTTCCGTCGTCGTTTCTGACCAATAACTTTAATATTTATAATCCGATCCTGATGAAACTTTAGGACAATGTTTTTTTACCATAATATTATCAAGGTCAAGTTCGATAACCAGCCAGATCGCACCTATAATGCCAGAGTTATGGCCCTTGGATTTTTTAAAATCGAGTTTCGTTTCCGACCAATAATTTTAATATATATAATCCGATCTTCAACCCTTTTGTGTTTGTGATGTCGTTTCCATTTATTATTGCTTCTGCCTTCTTGTTTATCTGTTTGCGTGTTTGTTTCTGTGTTTTGTGATTGACTGTCCTCCTTGAATGCTACTTTCCCTGTCCGATCTTTTTATATTTCTTTTGATGAAACTTTAGCACAATGTGTATGACTATAATATCTAAATCATGTTCGATAACCAGCCAGGTCGCACTTATAATGCCGGAGTTATGGCCCTTGGAATTTTTAATTGAAGATTTTTGCGGTTTCCGCTAAATAACTTAATCATATATGATCCAATCTTGATGAAACTGTAGGACAATGTTTATGGGCATAATATCTCGATCAGTTTTGATAACCAGCCAGATCGCGCCCATCTTGCCGGAGTTATGGCCCTTGGATTTTTTAAAATTGAAGAATTTGCGGTTTTCGCTGTATAATCCACTCATGATGAAACATGGGGACAACGTTTATTGCAATAATATATCGACCAAGTTCGATAACCAGCCAGATCGCAACTATCAGGCTGGAGTTATGGCCCTTGGATTTTTTTTAATTTGAAATATTGATGGAACGTGGGATCAATGTTTATGGGCATAATATCTCGACCAAGTACGATAACCAGCCAGACTGCATATATCGGAGTTATGGCCCTTTGGTTTTTAAAAATTGATGATTTTTGCGGTTTCACTGAGCAACTTTAACATTTATAATCCACTCATGATGAAACATGGGGACACTGTTTCTGGCAATAATATCTCAACCGGTTTCGATAAACAGCCAGATCGCATATATCATTATAGAGTTATGGCCCTTGGATTTTTGAAAATTGAAGATTTGTGCGGTTTCCGTTCAATAACTTAAACACTAATAATCCACTCTTGATGAAACTTGGAGTCAAGCTTTATGGGCATAAGGTCTTGGCCAAGTTCGATAACGAGCCAGATCAAAATATCATGTCAGAGTTATGGCCCTTGGATTCTTGAAAATTGAAGATTTTTGCTGTTTCCCCTCAATAACTTAAACATTTATAATCCAATCTGGATGAAACTTGGAGTCAATGTTTATGGGCATAATGTCTTGGCCAAGTTTCATAACGAGCCAGATCAAACAGATCATGCTGGAGTTATGGCCCTTGGATTTTTGAAAATCGAAGATTTTTGCGGTTTCCGCTCAATAACTTAAACATTTATAATCCAACCTTGATGAAACTTGGAGTCAATGTTTATGGGTATAATGTCTTGGCCAATTTCGATAATGAGCCAGATCAAACATATCATGCTGGAGATATGGCCCTTGGATTTTTGAAAATCGAAGATTATTGCGGTTTCCGCTCAATAACTTAAACATGTATAATCCAATCTCGATGAAACTTGGAGTCAATGTTTATGGGCATACTTTCTTGGCCAAGTTTCATAACGAGCTAGATCGAACATAGCATGCTGGAGTTATAGCCCTTTTGCGGTGGACCGAACAAATATCTGTATATATCCATTGCCATACCCTTAAAGATTCGGACCCGAACAATGTGCGAAAGTTATAAAATTTTGAGTTTTTAAATTTTCTTCGGTATTCTTGCATAGGTTTGATTATATTATTGGTGCAATATAATCAACAGTTACAAATATACAAAACCAATTCTTTATACTATTCTTATAACTAATATTAATGATTGAACAAATGCACATAATGTAGGATAACTAACGGTAAGCCGATAGTTTTAAACAAATCAAGATTGTCATGTGTCCCTTTAAAGGGAGTACATCAGGATTTTTCTAGAAATATCTTAAATTATAAAAATGTTTCAATTCATGAAAAAACACTTATATCCATCAAAATATGATGTTCGAACCATACTGTTAAGGTTTAAACTTCGAATACACCATATAGCTAGGACGGAATCGGGCATAAAATGCTGAAATTAACCCTGGTGCGTAACCTAGGATAGCCATATTACTGTACTGAATGAATTTCCTTGTAACTAAGGGGCCATTTTTAGGATCATTCATTATGTTTAGGCGCTTTAAAATAGAATATATCATTATTTGTCAATTTTAAGTCGGACCCCTAGACCCCTTTGAAAAGCCTGATGTACTCCCTTTAATGAATTGTGTTTATTCATACCGCAAAATTTCCGCAGCCCTATACAATAGCAACGTTATGATATAAACGGTCAAAGGGGTATGAACGTAGAGTTTCACTGAAAATATTGTGGGAAATATTGTGTTTGTCACAGTTTAATGTGAAGTGCCATATAAAGTATAAAATAAAAATGAAAGTTCATTTATGCTAAGATTTCGGAAATATAACTATATTGTACTGTATGTATATAATCAGTGTTTGTATTTGTTATATGACTCTGGTCAATGGAATAAGAAAACTAGCATATGTCATGTATGTCGTCACATAGTTATATTTTATTTATGTTTGAAGCACCTTCCTCATGTTTAACAGTTTAATTTGTTTAATCATGTGTTTTAAATAAGCAGTTTGTGTTAGAAGGATGCGTTAATTTACGATATAAAATGGCCGGCATGTTGACATTGTAGCTTTGAGGTACAATCGGGGTTTAATACTAGTAACCTATATTCAACAGTTTAGTGCATATGTACTGTGTTTGGTAAATGTTTGAAATTTCATTTAAAATAAAAAAAATAATGAAAATTAGCTTAACCATATGCTTTAAATATAAAGTTATTGTTAGAAGGGTGGGTTTATAAGATTTCTATTCAGAATGGCTGCCATGTTTACATTTTAACTTTGAGGTTCAGTAGGGTTATAGTTGCATCAACTGTCTCCAACGTTTAAGTACGTATGTACTTATTTTGTTAAATTAAGTTTGTTTAAAAATAAAGAAGATATTTATTTATTTTTTTAGTCAATCGCAATTGTTAAATATAAAACGATGTTTTCGTTTACATATCGATAAACAATGGCTGTCGTGCGTCATAATGGAGGTGCAAACGAGGTACAGTACACTGTCTATGTTTAACCCGTGGGGAGCCTCTCTTGGTGTCAAGAACTGTTGGCCAATTAGAAAACACTTAGAACTAAATGTTTATGATTATTTTTCCATATCTTTATACATGAAATATTATGTTTTCACAGAAATAACTAAAAATAATAATAATAAAAAAATAAAAAAATTATATCAATTGGAAACGTGAAGGGATTGAGGGAATATTGTACACTGTAAAAGGGAGTCTAAGAGCAAAGAAATATATATATATACATAAGAGGAGACAAGTGGGGAAAGGTTCTTTTTTTTGTAACATCCAATGAAATATAGATCTATAATTCAGTTAGTAGACACATTATAAGGTGAACGTTATATTTGTTTGGAGTAAATGGTTGGAATGTTAAGACAATTTTAAAAAACAGTGCATGTGTATTCGCGAACCATAAGGATGTAGGAATTATTGGCATTGGATATAATTTCTTATAAATGTGTGTTATTCGCATAAAATCAGACGATTTACGGCACGTTGTATTAAACTTTGTTATTCAAAAGAACTCTGTGCAAGGATATGATTGCATACTGCTTGAATGATTGTTTACAAGTATATGACTGCATGTACATATATGTAATTAACTTCAATATGTGTGTGATGTGTATATGCAGTATACTAAGTTGAACACAGTCTCGTGGATGTGTTTACTTGAGGAATAGATTTCAAATATTTTCATACTGGTTTCATAAAAAAATGGAATTAATACCTTTGGAATCATTATGAAGAGAGCAATGCACAGTGACATAAGCATGTGTAAGTAGCCTTTCTTTGGTTTTTAGGGACGCGGTGACCGGTTCGAGATTCACTGTCGCCACGAGGTTACTTCAGTGTGTCCTTAGGGCAAGACACTCCCTTAGCCTCGTCCGTCAAATGGGCGAGGCCGTGTATCAGTGTATATTCCCCGAGCACCTTAAAGAAACTAACCCACCAAATAACGGCAAAATTACACTATAAAACAGTGTATCATAACTCTATCCAAGTGTTCAGGTCATATAATAATGTATTTTGGCCGATTGGAAGTAAAGGTTTATTCACCGGTTCTAAAAATACCCGTGATGGAATATCCGTAAATGAAAAGATTTATGAGTTGGTAACTCTTAAGCGGGGTCAGGCCTGGCTGGTTAACACTGTTTATATTGTGTCTATAGAGTCAAATATATAAGTACTTAAGTCCGAAAGCTTGGCGGAGTTAAATAATTTAACATAGAGTTTTTATTTATATATATATATATATAAATATATATAAACGGTGTACATATGATGTAAAATGTGGCTGTTGTTCGCGGGATACCTACTATAAAGAACCTTAGGCATATAGTCGATAGTAAGAGTAGGGCAGGGTTCGCGGATTCGTATGTATCGTATCATTCCCCTCACTCTGGGGCGGCTGAAAAACAAAGTGTTGATGGGCCGTTAAACAACAACGCAATTGATTTTTTTTCCAAATGTGTTGTGACATTTGAATTGCATTTCACTGAATGTCATTTAGATATAATATTATTAATGTTAATATGAATAAAAATAAATTGGCAATATCATCAGTTACTTGATGGTGGCCAATATCTGGCAGAAGCAGAAATATAATGAACGAAACTCATCAAGCAACCTTATTATAATTTAGTTATATGTTTTCATTTTCCTGTAATGAAATTTCGTATGGGCACATTTGAACCGTATTCCAACTTGCTGAACCACAATAACAAGTGTTTTTCGAACAGAATTACTTCAGGAGCATCTGGATTTCACACATACACACATCTTGCGGTTCACACATACACACACCTGACCTTCTTCTTCTTCTTCTTCGTCTTCGTCGTCGTCGTCGTCGTCGTATTTTCTTACGTTCTCTTTTATTCTCTTCTTTTTACTTTAGTATTTCAAATAATAACTTGTATATTTTAATTTGTCATAAAGATGTTAAGTATCACCCGTACTACTTCTGTCAAAGATTATTTTTATAACAAAAAAAAACATACATAATATTTATTTTTTTAAATTACCAGCGCTCATCTAGTATTTAGGTCTATGCAGCGCTGTAGATATATAAATATACCACACTTTAAATATTTATAGTTTTAAACCTACTGTTGCATCTAGACATATGTTTTTAAATTTAGTATATAGGTGGATATGGCACACAATATCCTTTTATTGCACGTATTACCGTTAACGGGTAACACATCTTACGTCCAATTATATTGATCCGAGTATATACGTATCAGGGTCCCAATACATAGTCGGTCTTAATTAATTTCTGTGAAGTAACCGTAGTATATTTTCATACATTTTTAACAACTATAAATTATGTATTGTACAATTAATACTTATATGTTTAAACAAATAAACAAACACGTATTTTGAGTAACATATTGTTTGTTGTACATTTTTATAAATTGTGAAAAAATAGTTAAAACAATTGAATTGAATTGAATTGAATGTTGTTTAACGGCTCATCAACACAGTATAGGTTATTTAGAGCCGCCCCAGAGAGAGGAGAATGATACATAGGAATCCGGGAACCTGCACTACTCTTATTATCGAATAGATTCCTATGGCTCTTTAACGTGCTCGGAGGATAGACCGATACACGGGACCGCCCGGTTTACGTCCCCATCCGACGGACGAGGCTAAGGGAAAGTGTCTTGCCCAAGAACACACCGACGGAACTCAGTGGCACCACGGAGGATTGAACCCGGGGCCTCCGGTTACAAATCCTCCGCGCTACCGACTGCGCCACGCCAGCCCTCAACTATATTATATATAACTATATGTTCATTCAGAACATATCTGTAACTATATGTTCATTTAGCAACATTCCTTGAGAAAGACAGATCATTCTGTCGAAACTGTCGGAATAAATGTTGAAAACATACTAACTTTCGCTTATTTGATTACTTATATATATAATTATATATATTATACGCAGTTAATTTAGAAAAAATGGTTTCTTGCGTACATGCTGTACCGCGGCGGTCGATTAATGGTAGAGAGACCGCCTCGCATATGGGAGGCCCGTGTATAGGTTTGATCCCCGGCCTGGTCTTGCCAATGCCTTTATAAAAATGTTACTAATAGCTCCCTTGCTTGAAGGGTAGTAACCTTAAGTATAGAGGGTAGTGCTAAGACTAGTCGGTCCGGTGTCGGTATAATATTATTGGGTGGAATATTATACAATTATTGCCTTTTGATGAGGTCAATACAGTGTTTTATCGACCTGAGAAAAGGGATATTGACCGAGGACGAAGTCCGAGGTCAATATCCCTTTTCTCAGGTCGATAAAACAATGTATTGACCGATATTAAAAAGGCAATTATTGTTTTATTATAAAATCCCAGGGGAAAAATTCTAACCCAAGTGTCTTTAAAATTCACGTCTTCTAAAATTTTAGTTTTCTGTTCAGTCGATAACTTTGCGAATCTGTCGGCGTCCATTTTGGTTGTTGTGACAGAACCACAGTTGTAACGCCGAATTTGATTGGATGATAGTTAACATACGTCATTGTATCATTCGTCCCCAGCGCTTTTCGCTCGTGACCATTTTCTAGCCCCGCCTACGAGTCAATACGAAAAGTCAATATGCATTGTTAGCCTTTCCTCAGGTCAATACGCTTTTTTATAGGGAATCATGTGACCACCGTCTGTCCAATCATTTTCTTTTAAATTTTTGATTTTATAATAACATGTATTATTGCACATGGTGACCCTCTATTATTCTATAGTGTGTCAGTATATTTCATAGAGGGTCACTAAAACAATATGGACTACACTTCCGATTCAAAGTTTAAATCATTTGCAAATAGTTCTTTAAGGCGTTAGTAACAAATATAATAAGTAAATTTAATAATGTTTTTAAACTGTACCGGTCGTGACGTCAACGTCATTACGTCGAATTGCGCGAGCATCTTAATGACGTCGACGCTCCATTAAAATGGGTTAAATATCGGCGGTTGCTGACCCCCTACAGAAATATAAAAGTAAATGCGAGAAATTTTCTATTGAAACAAATAACGTCTTTACGTATTCCGATTCATTAAAACGACATCAAATCAAGTTGTTATTTACTGATACAATAAGATAATGTATATTGACATATCATATATTAATAAAAGACACGTCTTATTAAAATAATACATGCAAATCTACCTAGAAAATCCGGTTCAACAAAACGTAATATCCTAAAAAAAAAGTTATATATACTATATTGTAGCAACGCTAAATGTAAAAAGTCGCTAAATGTAAAAACGACGCTAAATGTAAAACATTGTGTCGCTAAACGTAAAAAGGGTGGCTAAATGTAAATGGAAACGTCTTTAAATATAAAAACATGAGCGTCGCTAAATGTTATAAAAAAGGAGCAAAATATAAAAAACATTTTTTTTGTTGTTGTCGCCAAGTGTAAAATTACACTTCATTCGTTCGTTCGTTCGTTCGTTCGCTCGCTCGCTCGCTCACGCTCGCTCACGCACGCACGCACGCACGCACGCACGCACGCACGCACGCACGCATTCATTCATTCATTCATTAATTCTTCATTCATTCATTCATTCATTCATTCATTCATTTATTCATTCATTCATTCATTCATTCATTCATTCATTCATTCTTCATTCATTCATTCATTCATATATATATACATCAAATAAATATATATATATATATATATATATGTATATTTGAAGTACATTCATTAAGGTAGCTGTCTATTTGCATATTTATTACAATAGTTTATTACAATATTGATGTCATGTTAATATATATATTAAATGCAATGAAATGCAGAAATAATGACTTACAAAGAAAGAAGAAATGAAATAAGGGTCCTCCAGGTAGCGTTAATGGCCGAAAGACAATAAAGCTGGCATCTATTGTACAAATGACCGCTGTGCAGTAGAACCAAACGACGATCCACCATTCCAGTTGGTTTCTGTGTAACTTCCTTAACGCTGCCGTTGCCATAACTAATCTGTGAATATATATATATATATATATATATATAAATATATATAAGCATTTACAACATCTATATGTTATGCAACGCCTTACATATCTGACCAAATAAATGTTATGTTGCTAATATCGGTAGAAAATACACTGACGGCATGATGGAATGAGATTTAAAACAGAACGGAACTATCTGTTATAGCAGTTATTACACACGAACTAAACAAGCACAAAAAAGTATATAATAATAATAATAATAATAGTAATAATAATAATAACAATAATATAATATTAATATAATAATAATAATAATTATAATAATAATACAATAATATAATAATTGTAGTAATAATAATGATGATAAT